>BSBK01008034.1:1550000-1690000 GCA_027943335.1 Chamaecyparis obtusa
GAAGGTTACCTAAAAAAGGTGAAAAAGGGGGACAAAGTGTCTACTATTTTTGATGAGGAACAATGATCCAGAACTACAAACCAGGGCCAAAAACTAAAAGAGTTAAAATTTACTAGGGTTCCTACCAGCTATAGAGACTCTAACCTAAGGAGTGAATCAAACTAAAAAGGGGCTAGAGTCCAATATTATCCTAGGGATAGTTCCCTAAAAGATCAAGATCTAGAGTACCTGTTGCTAAGCTTTGATGTGTTTTCCATCAGTCAGGGATGCAGGGGATCATGCATATGCCAAATTCATGATATTTCTGAAAATCTCCTAAGGATGATTAGTGATATGTAAAATCTAAAGATACTAAAGTATCATATGAATGTAAATATTTTCTATAGAAAAAATGATATGAACACATATTCTTGAGTGTAAGCCCGACAACAAAGCCTAAGGGCCTACAAAATATTCTTGCATTTATACAAAATATTCTTGAATGTAAGTTCATAAAAAAAACTAGGGCTTTCCACATATAAACTTGTGAATGGGACTAATATCTATGGAAAGTAATCTAATATCTAGGAATATGAATACAAATTCCAATGTGTGTGTCCTAAAATTTGTGTATAAGTGATTTACACATAAAAAGCTAAAAGGAAATCTTCTTATCTTAAACAGGAAACCAGAGAGCAAATCTACCAATGAGTAATGGCTACAGAGGATTAGATAATGCAAATTTAAGACTAAACCCATTCAAAAGATTCGAGATCTCAGAGCAGACATTCAAAGCTAATAATAGTCACATTCTATATTAAGATTAAGCATTAAAATATAAACCATAGCTTATCCATTGTTGGTATTGTCCTGCTTTTTAAAACCAGTATTATGCCAATATTGTCTAATTACATACCAAAAAGTATCTTTTCTCGAAAGTTCATAATGATATACTAGTAACTATACTTTCCACCTTGGTCTTCAGTTAGTCTTTTCGAACAATGTTGCAACACCAGGAGGCGTCCTTCTTCTACAGTATGAAGATTTCCTCTTGTTTTGCTTTGTAATCCCGTGATGATCTTTTGACCGGAGGAGCTATGATCCTTATGTTACTACACGACTCCTCATCCATTTCAATTGTAACTTTGAAGCCTTCCGCATGCCAGTAGTCAAGGACTTCGTCTATGTCCACTTCCTCCTTGAGTACTGTGGCTATGAGAAAGTCCAAGTTTTTTCGCATTGAAGGCCATACTTTGTCAAATGTAGCTTCGTCTTTGAAGAAAAGGATTGGTAGCCATTGGAAGTTGGGGATGGAAGGAAGGGACACAATTTCTGACTTCATATATAATTCTAGAAAGGGAATGGCAAGGTCCTTGTTAATGTCGTGAACCAGTGTCTCTAGGCCTCCCAAGATTTCCTCCTTGAAGATTTCCTTAGCCGCCCTAATAACTCTCTCTTTCTTAGACCCATTGAAGATTGCTAACATTATGAAGAGTCCAACCACATGCCCATTCACCCTTACTATGAAATCATTATCAAAATGTTCTTCACCCACTCCTCTAATTAGGGCTCTGTGGACTGTGTTTGAGAGAGGCTTGAGGATTAAGTTCCACCTTTTAGGACTCACTCTAACTTGAAAAGCCGTCTGTCAATTTTCTTTTGTATGGAAGGTAATTACTCTGGTTTCCATTGTTGCTCGTCGACCCCGTTCTGAGATTTCCACCTTAATTTATATGTCGAGGTATTGCTTTCCAATAATCAAAAAATTTGTTTCCTCTTGTATCAGTTGAGGGTTGATAAATTCTCTTAATGAGATTATCATAATTATGGAGAGAGAGGTGAGATCATGTGAGATTACGATTCGTACTTTACATTTTTTAAACAGTTGTCTTGCATGTTATTCTATAACTGGAAATGGTGCTTGGATCTTAGAACTAGGAGAGGGTGATGAAGGCATAATAATGTCTAATAATTAATGTGGAGTCCTTACTTAAGGTGACGACATCTAGTTGGGTACCTTTGTACTCCTAAATGTTGCTTTCTTAAGTAATAATTTCAAATAAATAATGGTGCCCAAAGATTTTCCAAAAAGGAGGATTACAAGGAAAGTGTTGATAATAGGGAGAGTGGTTTTATAGCTATAAAGCGTCCTATTATTTCGATTTGAAATTAAACTTGAATTGGTTCAATACTTTAGTGCTAAGTTAGTGAGGGGTTCTAAAGTTTAGTGATTAAAATATGAAAAGTAGTACCCTGAGTGGCCTCCTTAGGATTCTAAAGAAGGTGTTGGGGAGTAGTTAGGGGTGGGTTTAATTTATAGGTAGCATCCTTGTCTGCCCGTAAGTTAGCCAATTCATCAGTGTTAGCTTGTGGTGACTGCTCAGGAAAGTACTATCGAGGAAAGTACTGTACACTTTTTTGAGGCTGACATATTTTCGATAATTTTTGGGCCGACATGTTCTAACTCATTCTAACCCTAAAGCAGAAAAATATTGTATGATATGGCTTAGGGTTAGGGATTTCATAATGTATGATTTTTTAGTACTTGCGATGGAATTGAGCTGAAAGGGATTACAGATTGTAATCGGGTTGTAATTACTAGATAATAAAATATTGGGCTCGCTGTTGGTGGACATAGCCTAGGGATTGGGTGAACCACGTTAAATATTTGTGTCTTGTGTTCTCTTCTATGTGGTTTATTGTTTTCTGATATTGGTTATATTTGTATGTAATTGTTATTTTTGCCTTGTTAATCCTAACAAGTGGTATCAGAGTGAGGTTGTTTTTTCAATTATCCTCTGCAGGAAGATCTCACAGTTTAGTGGGAGTCTCACAGTTGAGTGGGAGAAATGGCAGGAGAGGGTAGGCTAAAGGTTGACAAGTTTAATGGGAAAAACTTTTAGTTATGGAAAATGCAAATGGAGGACTATCTCTATCAAAAAGATTTATGGCGGTTGTTGGAAGGAAAAGCCAATAAACTGAAAAGCATTTCTGATGAGGACTGGGTAATTCTTGATAGAAAAGCTCTTGGTAGTATTTGATTATGCCTAGCATAATCAGTGGCATTTAATATTACACAAGCAACAATGACTGAAAATTTGATGAAAACCCTAGCGAAGTTGTATGAAAAGCCCTCCGCTTCAAATAAGGTATTTCTCATGAAGCGTTTGTTTAATATGAAAATGGTGGAAGGTGGGTCATTTGCTGATCATTTAAATGAGTTTAATATAGTTACTAGTCAATTAACTTCTATCAATATTATTTTTGATGAAGAAGTCAAGGCTCTCCTGATTTTGTGTTCTTTGCCTAAAAGCTAGAATGGCTTGGTAATGGCTATTAGTAATTTTGTTTCTGGTTCTAATACCCTAAAATATGATGATGTTATTGGTGTTATTCTAAGTGAGGAAATTCATAGGAAAAGCTCAGGTGGATCCACATCAGGTGGTGTCTTAAATGCACAAAGCAGGGTAGAACCAATGAGAGAGGTAACAACTTTGGAAATCGTGGGAAATCAAGAGGAAAATCAAAGGGGAAGAGGTCCGAATCCAAAAGACCAAATGATTGATGGTACTATGGAAAACCAGGTCATAAGAAGAAAGATTGTTGGTCTTGGAAGAATAAAGAAGGAGACAAACAAGAAGGTAACAAGGAGGTAAATGTGGTAATTAATAAATCTGAAGAGGATGCTTTGATTCTTTCTTTAATAAGTATTGATGATTCATGAGTTTTAGATTTTGGGGCTTCATTTCATGCTACACCCCATAGAGGTTACTTTCTTGATTATGTCCAAGGGGATTTTGGGCTAGTTTATTTGGGAGATAATGAACCTTGTCAAATAGTTGGAAAGGGAAAAATTAAGATTAAGTTGTAGAATGACAATCATTGGCTACTACAAGAGGTAATACATGTTCCAAGGCTTAGTAAGAATTTAATTTCAGCAGGGCAACTGGGTGATGAGGGTTGCATAGTTACTTTTAATGATAGAAATTGGAAGGTTTCAAAAGGTTCCTTAGTAGTAGCAAAAGGTGTGAAAGTAGGAATCTTATATCTTTTTATAGGTCATAATGTTCCTTCTACTTTAATTGTTTCAGAAGATAATAAATGTTCAGGAACAGTGGCTGCAGTTGAGCAGGAAGAACATCAAACCATTGCTGAAGATTCTGACATAGCACTGTGGCACAACATACTCGGGCACATGAATGAAAAAGGTATGAAATTACTTCATTCAAAGAAAGTTTTACCTAGTCTAAAATGTGTCAATATGGATTTATGTGAGAGTTGTGTGTATGGAAAACAAAAAAGAGTTAGTTTTGTGAAGAGTGGGAAGGAAAAGAAAAATGAGAGATTAGAGCTTGCGCACATAGATGTATGGGGACTAGCTTAGGTATCTTCCCTTGGTGGCTCTCTGTATTATGTTACATTTATAGATGATGCAACAAGAAAAGTATGGATTTATTTCCTTAGATAGAAATCTGATGTATTTCAAACTTTTAAGAAATGGAAATGCTTGGTTGAAAATGAGATTGGTAAAAGGTTAAAATGTCTTAGATCTGATAATGGTGGTGAGTATTGCAACACAAAATTTGAAGATTATTGTTCCTCTAATGGTATTCGTAGGTAGAAAAATGTACCAAGGACTCCATAAGAAAATGGAGTGGCTGAACGCATGAACAGGACAATAATGGAGTGTGCAAGGAGTATGAGGTTGCATGCTAGGCTACCCAAAAACATGTGGGTAGAGGCTATGAACACTGCTATTTATTTAATCAATAGAGGCCCCTCTACTCCTTTGGACTATGGTATTCCAGGGGAAGCATGGAGTGGTAAGAAGGTGAGTTATTCTTTTCTCAAAACCTTTGGTTGTGAAGCTTTTGCACATATAGATTCTGAAAATAAAACCAAGCTGGAAGCTAAGTCAAAGAAATGTGTATTTTTTGGATATGGAATTGATGAATTTGGTTATAGGCTTTGGGATTTTGAAAATTATAAAATTGTAAGAAGCAGGGATGTCATATTCAATGAGAAAGTATTGTACAAAGATCTGTTGCAACAACATGAGAAGAAAGAAAATGACTATGTAGTACTTGATGATACTCCAAAAGATGGTGTTCTAGTAGTTCCTTATGCTTTGCAACAATAGCAACAACAAATACCACACACCCCAGTGAATGTTAGATAGTCATCAAGGCTAAGTAGACCTCTAGAAAGATTTTCTCCATCTTTGTATTCTATTTTGTTAACAGATGTTGGTGAACCTGTATGTTATAATGAAGCTGTGCAGGTGGATACAAAGCTTCAGTGGGAGTTTGTAATGAAAGATGAAATGGACTCTTTGCTACAAAATCAAACATGGGATTTATGTAAGTTACCTGTAGGTAAAAGGGCTTTACAGAATAAATAGGTTTATAGGATAAAAGAAGAGGATGGAGGTAAGGAAAGATTTAAAGCCAGGTTAGTTGTAAAAGGATTTGCACAGAAAAAATGTATTGATTTTGATGAGATATTTTCTCCAGTTGTTAAAATGACTTATATCCATACTATTTTAAGTATTGTGGCTACTGAAGATTTGCATTTAGAGAAGCTTGATGTTAAAACAACTTTTCTTTATGGTGATTTGGATGAAGAAATATATATGGTCCAGCCGCAAGGATTTGAGGTCAAGGGTAAGGAGAATTTGGTGTGCAGATTGCAAAAAAGTTTATATGGCTTGAAGCAAGCACCTCGGCAATGGTATATTAAATTTGACATTTCTATGAATGATCATGGATACAGTCGATGTCATTCTGAACATTGTGTTTATTTTAAGAGGTTGGACAATGACAGCTATATTATTTTATGTTTATATGTTGATGATATGCTTATAGCTGGGTCTAACATGGATCACATTAAGGGGTTGAAACAATAGTTAGCACATTCATTTTCTATGAAGGATTTGGGGGCAGAAAAACAAATCCTTGGTATGAAAATTTGTAGAGATAGAAAAAATAGGAAGTTGTCTCTATCTCAGGCTGATTATATTGAGAAGGTGTTGCAACGTTTCTCTATGGAGAATGCCAAAGATGTCAGCACACCTTTGCCTGGTCATTTGAAATTGACTAAGGAGATGTGTCCTAAGAAATCAAAAGAAGAGGCAAAAATTTCTAAGGTACCTTATGCTTCAGCTATAGGGAGCTTAATGTATGCTATGGTATGTACTAGGCTAGATAGTGCACATGCAGTGGGAGTCGTTAGCCGATATATGAGTAACCCTGGTATTGAGCATTAAAATGCAATAAAATGGATTCTTAGATATTTGAGAGGTACATCCAGTAAGTGTTTACACTTTGGGGGTTCTACTACTACTATATAAGGTTATGTTGACTCAAATTTGGCAGGAGATATAGATAGCAAGCGGAGTACTACAGGTTATGTATTTACTATTAGTGGGACAATAGTGAGTTGGATTTCTCGACTACAAAAGGTGGTTGCTTTATCCACTACAGAGGCAGAGTATGTTGTTGCTACAGAGGTAGCCAAGGAGATTTGGCTTCAATTCTTCATGGAAGAATTGGGACATCCACAGATGGATAATTGTTTACATACAGATAGCCAAAGTGTCATTCATCTTGCAAAAAATTCTGCTTTGCACTCAAAGACAAAACACATACAGTTGTGGTACCATTTCATTCGGTCAATTTTGGATGATGGGAAGTTAAAGCTAGAAAATATTCATACAAATGATAATCCAACAGATATGTTTACAAAGGTAGTAACAAGGGAGATGTTGAACTCATGTTCAGCTTCAGCTGGTCTTCTAGACTGAACAGAATAAAGGAACAGTTGAGTCTAGGGTGGTTCGATCTAGTGGGAGCCTCATATGGTAGCGGTATTGCTATCAGATCAGTCTCCAAGTGGGAGGTTTTTTAGTGTGGATACTGATCAGTCACCAAGTGGGAGACTGTTAGCTTGTGGTGACTGATCAGGAAAGTACTATCAAGGAAAGTATTGTACACTTTTTTGAGGTCGACATATTTTTAGTAATTTTTGGGCTGACATGTTGTAACTCATTCTAACCCTAAAGCGGTAAAATATTGTATAATATGGCTTAGGGTTAGGGATTTCATAATGTATGATTTTTTAGTACTTGCGATGGAATTGAGCTATAAGGGATTACAGATTGTAATCAGGTTGTAATCACTGGATAATAAAATATTGGACTTGCTGTTGGTGGACGTAGCCTAGGGATTGGGTGAACCACATTAAATCTTAATGTCTTGTGTTCTCTTCTGTGTGGTTTATTATTTTCTGATATTGGTTATATTTGCATGTAATTGTTATTTTTGCCTTGTTAATCCTAACAATCATCCCTTCTGTTCCCTTCTCTATAAATGTGATTGATGGAGATTTCCTTGAAGGTTTCGCAAAGGGTTAGTGCTTGTGATAGAAGTGAATTCAGTCTCTAGTTGGGAATTGTCCCTTTCCTCAGCGCATTGATTATTATTGCTGAGTCCCCTTCTATTTCTAGGAATAGTAGTCCCATGGAAGCACATTTATTAAGACCTTGGACCAATGCGAAGAGTTCTTCCCAATTATTGGTCTCTACCCCTATGGGCTCTTCTATAGTAGCAATTTCCATTCCATCCTCATTATGTATGCTACATCCAATACTTGCTACCTGTGGGTTGCCTCTCGATGCACCATCGAAGTCTAGTTTAAACCAACCCTCTCTTGGTGGTTTCCAAATGCACTCAGCTCTTTTGGATGTTGTGATATTATTACTCGAACCTATAAAAGGGGGAAGAGAGAGACCTATCCATTTTCCATGCATTTTCCCATCCTAGTGGCTCATATGCAAATTTGTGTCCTGACTCTTAGAGATTCTGCAGTTTGAATTTTCTATCATGCTAGCCTCAATCTTGTTGCAAAGTTGTTTCCATTCTAATTTTTCATCTTTAAATATCCTTCTATTGCATTCTTTCCATAGTTCCCAAATTAGAATTGAGGGGGAGGAGATCCAAAGGTTCACATAAATGCTATCTTTCTTGAGGGTTGGCCATGCTTGTAGCATTGCTAGGAGAGAATAGGGGAAGGCAAATGACCAACCCAATTTACTTACTAGCCATTCCCAACACTTATTTGCATAGGGGCATTTGAGAAATAGATGATCTACATCTTCTTCTCTTTTTTCACAGAGGACACACCTACTAGGACCAGAGAAGCCCAACTTCTTAAATCTATCTGTTGTTAAAATTTTGTAACTGAGGGAAAGCCAAGTGCAAAATCTTGCTTTAGGGAGGCAGTTTTTATTCCAACAAAGGTTAGTAGGTATAGTTGTTTTGGGGCGATTATAGTTTTGGGAGATAAGATTGTACCCATCTTTGGTGTTATATTCCCCAGTTTTTGAGCCATCCCATACTAGTGAATCCTCAGAAGCTCTTAAAACAAGTTTACATTTATTAAGGATTTCAGTAATCCTTAATTCGTCTAATGCTGAAATGCCCCAACTTTTAATGGATTTCCATTCCCATTTCATTCCATTAGCAATAATATAGTCCTTGAGATGTATGCCTATCTTTTCTTTGAGGGAATTTATGAGGATGGTGTTATCTAAAGATTTGGATAGGGCCTCATAACCACCCCAAGAATCATCCCAGAAGAGAATATTCTCCCCTGATCCAGGGTTCCAAGTGAGTTTTTCTTTAATTATATATCTACATTCCATCATAAAATTCCAAATTTTAGATCCTTTGGGAGGGGAAGCTTCTCTAAAAATGTTGGAGGGGTCTTTGTCTTGTAGATATTTGTAAATGAGGATTTTGGCCCATTTAGCCTCTGGATTTCTATATAACCTCCAAATCAACTTAGCACCTAAGGCCTTTCCTTGATCCTCCAAATTCTTGAGACCTACACCTCCCTCACTTTTAGGTTTACATATATTTGCCCATGATATTAGGGGAATTTTTCTTTTTTCATTTCCCCCTTGCCATAGGAAAGTTCTTAAGTGTTTGATGATTTCCATTCTCTTATTGGAAGGAAGGTGAATGCAAGATAATTGATATATTGGCATGGACGACATAATGGATCTTACCATAGTTACTCTTCCTACAGAAGAGAGCCATCTGCCTTTCCATGAATTCATCTTGCCCTTGATTTTGTTGATGATAGGATCCCAAATGTTTGTCACTCTCTGATCTTTTACTAGGGGAAGGTCTAGGTATTTGCATGGGAGCATACCTTTTTTAAAATTCAAAATCTTACATATGTCCTTCTTAGTATCTTTGTTCATATTAAAGAAGAATATTTCTGACTTGTTCGGGTTGATTTCTTGTCCCGAGGCCTTCATATATGTTCCCAAAATCCTTTTAAAGACTCTTGCCTCCTTCCTACTGCTGGAACTGTAAAGCAATGTGTCATCTACAAAATGTTGGTGTGTAGTAGGATCCAATTGACTTTTTATAGTTATTCCATCTATATTACCCTTTTCGTGTTCAATAGTTATAGTTCTACCCAAAGCTTCAGCCATAATGATGAATAAAAAGGGGGATATAGGATCACCTTGTCTTAAACCTCTAGAGATGTTGAAGAAACCTTCTGGGGTCCCATTTACAAGCACATAGACCATGGGGGTGGAGATGTATTCAAAGATAAGATTGATCCAACTTTTAGAAAGTCCGAAGGCTTCTAGACTTTTGCATAGGAATCTCCAGTCAACCTTATCATATGCTTTCTTAATATCTAGCTTAATAAGCATGCTAGGATTTTTGTTTTTTTGGACCGAATGGATTACTTCTTGAGCAATAATGACCCCATCGAAGATGGATCTTCCTAGCACAAAACTTGTATGTTCCTCGCTGATGATAAGTGGGAGGAGTTTCTGTAATCTAAGTGAGAGTGTCTTAGTTAGGAGTTTGTATAATGTGTCACATAGTGCTATGGGTCTAAAGCCATTTAGGTTCAAGGGTTTGTCTTTTTTGGGGATAAGGGGAATAAAAGTGTTGTTTACTTCCTTGAGTATTTTACCATAATTCCTCACCCCTTCTAGAGCTTTTGTTACTTCCTTACCTACAAAGTGCCAGCATTTCTGAAATAAAATGGTTGAGAAGTCATCTGGTCCTGGTGATTTATTTGGGTTCATGAGCATGAGGGAATTTTTAACTTCTTTTGCTGTGAATTTATCATTTAGTGCTTTGTTATGGTGTTTGTTAATAACTTTTGGTATATTTTTAAGCATTTCCATTTGGCTAACTAAGTTGGAGCTCTCCCTATTATTCAAGATTTGATTGAAGAAATTAACTACCTCTGTGGCTATGTCTTTTGGATCATTTATAGTTATCATGCCTCATTGGTTATGCTTGATATTCTATTCAGATTCTATCTGTGTTTCATGCTTTTGTCAAAGAATTTTGTGTTCCTATCCCCTACTTCTAGCCAAGTCTCCCTTGATTTTTGTTTCCAAAATAATTCTTCTCTTGCTAGTAATTCTTCATATTCGTTAAGAAGGTTCTTCTCTTTCAGGTACAATTCTTCATCCATTCCTTTCTGAATAAATTGTGAGTTAACCTCATTCATTTCTTTTTCTAAGTTTAGTTTGGTCTCAAATATGTTACCAAACTTAGTTGAATTTCATTCCAATAATTTTCTTTTAATCCATTTTAGTTTGTTTACTACTATGTACATTTCAGACCCTATGAAGTTAGGGTCCGCCCACCATGTTTCCAAAAGATTCAGAATGTCTGGGTCTCTAAGCCATGCTTGTTCAAACTTTAAAGAGCACTTCTTAGGTTTTGTGTGCATTATAATGTTGAGAAGCATTGGGTAATGGTCCGATCCTGAAACCGTTAGAATCTTGGCTTCAAGGGAGAACTCATGTTTAGTCATGCTTCCCTTAAGAAAGAATCTATCTAAATTTTCTGAGAAATTGCAAAATCCTTTTCTCCTGTTATTCCATGTGAAGGATTTGTCTTTTGTTGGAATTTCTAAGAGAGAATTCCTCTCCTTCAATAGGTTAAAGTCCCTGGCAGCTACTGGTAGAGATTTTGCTCCCCCCTTTTTCTTTGAGAGTTTAGAGATTACATTGAAATCTCCTCCTAAAAAGCATAGATCATCATTCTTAAGACTAATGAAGGATTCAATTTCCTGCCAAACTAAGATTTTCTCCTTGTTTTGTATTGGGCCATAAATGTTGATAAGATTAAAGGTTAGGTTATTCCTAAAATCCTTGACTAGTCCAGCCATCCAATATCACCTCTTTTCTAGAATGTCAATTGCAATGTGTCTAGGATTCCAAATGATGGCTAGGCCTCCTAAGGCTCCTAAAGCATCTGACACCTCAATTAATCTAAATCCTATCTTTTTTAAAAAAAATTCCATTTCTATATTATCTAGTTTGGTTTCCTCTATTAGCATTATATATGGGTTATGGATCTTAATGCAGTGTTTAATTATGCACTGTTGGTTAGGGGCATTCATGCCCCTAACATTCCATGAAAGGAGGTTCATGGCTCCATGGGAAGTTTCTTCCCCTTCCCTGCATTTAGAATTGAAGTAATTTTCACCTGACCCTTTGCCTCTTCTGCTAAATCTCTTAACTCTGCATTGAGTTTCCTACCCCTTTTTTTGGAACTATCGCACAATCTGGGGAGTTCCTACCTTTGTTAAGGAAAGCTATTCCTAGAGTATCTTGATCCTTAATTTCCTTATCTTTGAGCTCTATCAATAATTCTTCTACAAAGCTTCCCGTAATTTCAATACTTGAATTGATACCCTCGATAATTAGTTTTTTTTGAAGTACCAATTCCTCTTCATCCAAGGTTTCATCCAAGAGCTGATCCATAAGTTCATCCGTTAAGGTTTCTCCTATATAATCTGCTATTGTATTTACTTCCTCCTAGAATCTAAAGAGGTATTTTCCTTAATGGGGGGTTCCCCTATCTGACTTTATTCCATGATATTTCTAGTTGCCTCTATTGTAGGGCTAGATTCTTCTACCTCATTTTGGAGGTCTTTCGTTAATGAAGATGTGATCTTGATTTCCAAGAATGACAATCTAATGTGCTTAACAAAATTAGGGAAAGGGGATAAGGCTTGGGGAAAATTTAATGAGGTCTCAGGAGAAGAGAAACCTGAAGCATGGTTTCTTTCAGGCTGATGAGTTGATTCCAAGGCTTGCTGAGTTATGAGTATCTGATTGGGGATCATTTGGCCAATTGGGGGGGCCTTGGTCTTGGGAGAGAGGGGGGTTCCAGTCATGATTGCTGGAGCTTTATCTATTAGATAATCCAGATAAAAGCCCCCTGAGTCTTTATTGAAGGAGATAAGGGGATTAGGATCCTGAGAGGAAAGGAAGGTTGGTTGGGTCCCTAATTTCCTTATCTCCTTAGATGCAGTTTTAGTATAGGGGGAGGATATGTTGTTGTGAAGTTCCTTCATTTCTCCTTCTTCTAAAGATGACTCCCTTGGGAGGGGATTATTTTCCAATGCCATATTCCTTTTAGTTGAATTTGAGATTACCTTAGAGATTTTGCTAGAGTTTTGGTTCATAGTTTTAGTGGGAGGCTTGATTGTTTCAGAGCACTCCCAATCTTCGTCCTCCTCTACAAAGTCCCCATCAATAATCTTGGAAAAAATGTGAGCTTCCCCACTTTCACAGTTAATCACCAAGGAAAAATTTAAAGGATCATTGAGATCCAATTCAACTATGATAATTTTTTCAGCATAATTTTTATCTAAATCTATAAACCCAAAAAAAATTCCCAAACAATTCCCAATAGCTCTGAGAAAATCTATATTTGAAAGTTCAATAGGAAGATTATTAAGTTTAATAGCTTTTTCTACTATAAATTTTTTTAATTTACGGGGATTAAAGAAGGGAGACCAATCCTGGATGTGAAAGCCTATGTTCCTAAATTTAGGGAGACCATCTATCATTAGTTTTTCTTTCAGAGATGTGTTGGTGCAATCTACATACAAAAAATTATCTAAAAGGATCGTAATACATACCTTGGAGTCCAATTATTTTTTTATCCACTTTGCTATTGTTTTCAGGGATGCCCTGATGCCTGACCATCTGCATAAAAAACCATACTTTGCACACAACCTCTAAATATTGTTAATCATGTTTCTTTTGATAACCATCTTCTTCTGATTAGGAGTTTTTTCTAGAGATTCTTCTCTGTTAAAATTAGCAAATCTCCTGTGAGAAGGAGAGTAAACTTTAAATAAGGACAGACTAGGCCAAGGGTTACCTATAGAAGTTCTTCTATGAGGGGGATAATATACCGTATTGGAGGGTTGACAATGTGGAGGAGAATAGATGCCTTGCTTCTAGATGTTTCCGTTGTGTTGTAGTTGCACCTCTGGTTTTTTCTCATGTTTCCTTCATGAAAGTGACCTAGGAAAAACCCTTGGGGGGGAAGCCTTCAAAAGATCAGATTTCTTGCTCAGGGCCATTTCCTGTAGAATGTTAGTTACATGCCCATGCCAATGTGGGGGGGAATAAAGACTAGGGTTTTGACAGGGGTCCAGAGTCTTTAACATATCAAATTTATTTCTCAAAGATAAGGGCTTCGATGTAAATATGAGAGGTAATGGAGCCTTCTTGCAGTAATTTTGAGATCGAACCTCCTACCATCTAGGATCCTCCAGCTTAGAATTGTTTCTTCTGTGCTCTTTCCTTGGACAACTTTGTTCTCCATGCATTCCTCCTTTGCTTGCAGCAGGCCGAGTGTCATTGGAGTTGTTTGCCAGGAGATCCCAGGAATGAGGAGCCCCTTGTGTCCAATGGGGTAAATTGTAAGCTTGCAGAGGTTGATGGTCTGGGAAGACAGGTTTTTTTGCATATCTGGTTTTAGAGAAAAACTAGAGTTGAAAATCTAGAGAGTCGACACTAAAAAATGGGGGCATGTTTGTGAAAAAGCAGAGAGTAAGCTCCTATAGTTAGTACCGAGTACACTCTATATTATATATTATTATTAATATATATTATTCAAATTTATATTATTCTAATATATGATTGATTAATGAAACATTATAAAATGAATAGAAGGGACATGTCTCTCCTAGCCTCATTCCCAATATAAATAAGAGAGATTGTTGCATTTGGAAAATACATAGCATATACTATCTAGGCAGTGTTATTACATTTGCAATGATCATTAACCATGACATGGTATCAGAGCCAAGTTCCTTTTGTAAAGCTTAACCACTTGAAGGAAAGACCTAGAAAGGATAGAGATCAAGGAAGACTGGGAAGTACCAGATCATTTCACCAGCAAGTAATCCGGTCTAATGATTAATAAAAGATTAGTAGAGACCAACCTAAGATATAGAGGATGGGAGCGAAGGGATTCAAAGCTACTACCTAAACACAGCTGATTGAATATACTTCTCATGTGATTACCAAATAGAGGAGTTGAGCAAATCTCCACATTGACATTGACAGGCATATCCTAGAAATAATTGTTGGTGCCCAGAAATTCATAGCAGAGTTCGGGTGATTTTCACTACTTGCTAATAGAATTTACCTTGTTGTTGGCTTATGCTTGAGGATTCATATACAATAGAGATGTTTCTATCAACCGATACTCTCTACTGAGTCAAGAGTAGCAAGCATGAATTTGTGAGATCTCACAATACTCAGTACATGACAGAATATCAACACACACCAGTTACCTATAGTGAGTATGATACTTGGAGGAATTACTTTGGTGAATTTCTCCTGCTTGCACGATAGTAGGAAATATCGGAGGTAGAAGACACAACAATTATTTGAGGGTGGAGGTTCGCATAGACATTCTCTAGATAATAAGGGTTGTAAGCTTCTAAATAGAGCTCCATCAAGAATTGAATTCCCATGAAAACGTAACCGAAGTGAGGGTTAGAGCCACCCACCATAGCTCTTGTGTTAGATAAGATGTTGGTAGTGGAGTGGTACATTCTCATGATACTGATGATGATAAGAACATAGAAACATTTTTGCCCAACCAATAGACTGTGTCTGTATAGGTAGGGCATGAAGAAAAGAGTTTTGGCCATGTCTCACCCAACCACACCTTTTGCTACTCGGTTTATGATTAGAATTTCATCATTGGGGAGAATGAGCATGTCTGATATGGTTCTTGGCTTGGGCATGTCTTCCATTGTCCATGAAGGATTTGCATCAGTGATGACAATTCTTCCACAACTATGCAACGCGGCCATGAAATTACCAACTTTGGTGGCGGTGTAGCCACCATCGGGGCAGCCACCACATATGAGGAATTACACCTTGCTAAACCCATTAGAGGTAGAAATCGACAACATCACTAAAGAAATCATGGAAGGGTAGTTCCATGGACCATCGCTAGGCATTCTGGGGAATATTTTCAACACAAAGTTCTTCTTGTAGTCGAGGAGAATGGAGTTCCTATTGGTGAAGACAAAGATATTTCCATCAGAGGAGAGATGGAGGAAGGGATAGAGGTTGTTCTCAACTAAGGAGATGGTTCAGTTTTGGCTAAGGAAGGGCAGGTTATAAGTTCCCTCACTAGGCTTCCTAGGAACAAACTCGTAGTTAAACATGCTTGTGCCTCCCATGATGATGATGTGGTTGTTGGGAAGGATATGATTGTTAGTGTACCAATGATTGGTGAGAAGATTAACAAGATAATAATTATCCTAGTTGCAGGAGGTGTCAGAGCAAGAAACAAAGTAGCAAAAATCTGTGGCTCCGTCCCACCACTCACCTATTTGAATGAGGGTCCCATTGGCGACAAAAGCACCAGAGGAGCACCAGGTGTTGGTGAAGATCATGATAATCCTGATGGTGTTGGTGGTGATGTTGTATTCAATGGAGTGTTCCCAACAGACATGGGTTAGGTACTAGTCCTACGGATTTTAGTGTTAGTGCTTACTCTTTCTGTATATATTCATGTTGTATATTCAATGAAAGAACCCAAGAAATGGATTTTCAAGTAATGATTGGCATTTGGCTTGAGTTCATGAATATTTATTGCTAGTTACTTAATAAAATGGCATAGTGAATGTCACAGTGTGCCACAACATAGTGAATATCGCAGTGTGCCACAATCAACGTATTTAACTTGAGTCTCATACTACGAAAGGAATTGAAGAAAACTCATGTTGATTGATTCTTTGTTGCTATTGTCACTTCACCGCATACATCTACACCAAAAAAAAAACTTGAAATCCTTTGTTTGCACAAGAAGAGAGCTTGATGCAAACTAAAGAACAAAGACATGACTTGCTGGTAGAAGGTTGATATTAGATTCAAAGGGAGTTTTGATAGTTCATCTAAAAGAAACCTTGGATAAGGAGGTTAGGAGGTTGTTGCAAGATCTTAAAATCTAAAAGGGAGCATCTAAAGGATCTAATTCATTCTGATTTCCAAGGAATTTGGTCATATTGGTTTAGTGGGAGTCAACAATAAAGATGATTTTTGCAGTCAGAGGACTATGATCATGAGATTGAGTCCCATGTGTGCTGGTTGAAATGCCTTTATGCTAACTCCTACATAACTTGGGGTTCACCAAGAGTAATGCAAACTATATAAAAGATATAGTGCATAAGTGTGCTATTCAAGGTACATTATCACTACAGAATAGATGGTTGGTATTCTCACCAAGTCTCTTGCTAGAGAGAAGGTTGTATACTTTCAAGATAAACTTGGTATGTTGGAGAATGAAGCCTTAAATGAAAATGAGTTTCAACATTTTTGATCTATTATTTTGTATGTTATTGCATTATTCTCTTTGAGAAAGAAGTCTAAGGTGAAAGCCCTTGTTTCCACCCTCTGGGATAAGCCATGGTGGATCCACACTCTGAGATGAGTCAAGGTGGATGTCATGTGTGTGACTCCATGACTTTATGGGCCCACCCATCCTATTTACATTTCTTAGAGGTGACAACTTCTTCGACATGACCACTTGTATTTGATGTTACAAGGTGATGATCTTGTAATGGAGATTCATTATGGTAGACATTTTGATATGTCATTGCACATACCATAATAGGGTTATATGTAATGGGAATGTAATGTTCTCTAATTACTATATCCCGGTATCACGATCTAAGGTGATATGAAATCTAGCTATCACGATCTAAGGTGATTCCGCATATCACAATCTAAGGTGATATGAAAAGTGGGTATCACATGTTAGGTGATTCCTCATATCACATGTTAGGTGCTATGTAAAACTAGGTATCAGGTGTTAGGTGATTCCTCATATCACATGTTAGGTGATATGTAAAACTAGGTATCACGTGTTAGGTGATTCCTCATATCACATGTTAGGTGATATTGAAAATTGGGTATCACATGTTAGGTGATTCCTTATATCACATGTTAGGTGATATGCAAAACTGGGTATCACATGTTAGGTGATTCCTCATATCACATGTTAGGTGATATGTAAATCTAGGTATCACGTGATAGGTGATTCCTCATATCACATGTTAGGTGATATGTAAAGCTTGGTATCATGTGTTAGGTGATTCCTCATATCACATGTTAGGTGATATGTAAAACTTGGTATCACGTGTTAGGTGATATGTAAAGCTTGGTATCACATGTTAGGTGATACTTCATATCATGAATTATGTGATATATGATACTCTGTATCACAAGTTAGGTGATACTTCATATCACAATTTATGTGATATGTAATTTCTTAGTATCTATATGAATCATATTAGGATCCTTCTTAACTTAGTGTTACATATTGATTTGACCCTATGAAACATATCACATAGTGACATGTCTCTACGTAAACTTAGTATCCATATGACAGACATCATGAGATGTATTGTCATTAGACATACCATGGATATTCATGAGCTATGGTGAGCATCATGTGACTTGATATTCTTGCATATACCATATCTCCTGATATCACAGTGGGGTGATATCTCCTCTCTTTCAAAATTAAAGATTTATTACCTTGATGGATTTTATCTTCTCTAGCTAAGAGGGAGTGATGATGTTTTTGTATGGCTATAGTTAGGGTCATATGTGTTGACAAGGGAGACCACAACACATTCTGTTTGATCATCCTCCCTAGCTAAGAGGGAATGTTAATGTTTGTAGCTTTAGTCGTATGATCACTTAGAATAAATATAATACTTAGATATTGATTAATAATAATATATTGTATTTGTGTGTGTGTGTGTGTATGTTATATTATATATATTATTATTAATATATATTACTCAAATTTATATTATTCTAATATATGATTGATTAATGAAACATTATAAAATGAATAGACATGTCCCATGAAGGGACATGTCTCTCCTAGCCTCATTCCCAATATAAATAAGAGAGATTGTTGCATTTGGAAAATGCATATCATATACTATCTAGGCAATGCTATTACATTTGCATCGATCATTAACCATGACACTTGCATGCTAAAATTTTCTACAATCAATATTTCAAAAACTCAATATGAAGAGAAATCACATAAATAATTCAAAACATCCAGATCTGACAGGCATGAAGAAAACACTCCTAGAAATACAATTACAAGGGTTATCAATCCCAACCTCAAACACCAAAAAGATAAATTCGACGATGACCAAAAACAAAAACAAATCCAAGCTTTCAAAAATTTGCAGCAAATTGAAATTTTTAACCCAAAAATTCTCCAAACATGTGTGTTGAGAATAATGGTCAAATCTTTACAATATAAGAAATTGAAAACACATGCAAAGGTTGGAACTCAACTCCACTCAAAGCCTTGTTTCCATCAATTCTTAATTTCCTCTAATTTTAGTTCTAAACTCAAGTCTGATTTTCTAATTGCTCATGTTAAAATCACTTAACTCAAAATTGACTAATTATTTTCATTTAATTTGTTTCAATTTTGATTGTACAACTTAATGCATTCTAATTAATTTAAATAATAACATTTAGTCTACTTTAATTTTCCACATATTATTTAATTTATCAATTAATAAATACCTTTTATTCAAAAAGTTAAATTTACAACTAATTAAATCTAAAGTGAATGTATTTAATTAATTTTTATTAATTAAATATCTTTATTTTCACAATAAGTCATTTAATTAAAAATCATTAAATTTAATAATTGTATTTAATTAATTTTAATTAATTAAAACTCTCACATTTAAATAGCTAAAAATAGCAAAAATCTAATGTATTTAAATTACACAATTAATCTGAATAAATTATCTAATTATAGCAATCACACAAATAACCAAAAATAATTGAACTTAAAGAACCATAACCATGCTCAAGGAATGGACTATAAACTCATGTCACCTGAACGAGTTTGGAAAGGGTAAAATATCAGAATCTTGTATAATATAATTTTTATCATAAAATCAACTCATAAGGTTGCGTCACATTTGATTGAACATCATTCAAGTATGCAAGACAAACAAACATAAACAATAATTTTTAATCCCGCCTCTGGTAACAGTCCTACTAGGCTAACATACTAATCCCCTTTAAACCTGTATACACTAAAAAGTGACCTCATTAATTAATTAAATATTTATTATTTAATTAAGCTTTATTCCTCTATTCCTCTATTTATTAGATAAATTATTCAATTTATCTAATGGATTCACTATAGTCTAATCCTCTATCCTAAGTCTTCTAAATAGTCTATTAAAGTGATTTTATTAATTACACAATCACCTAAATATGACTAAGTCCCCTAGTGCACCTCACCTACCTAGTCACCTAACACATCACTTTGGCTAAGATAAATAATTATTATTAATTATTTATTAATCATTATCCTCACCCACACATGTCCTATCTTTAAGGGCTATGTGGCCTCATAAGACTTGGTCTCATGACCACATGTCTTCTTTCAAACCAAGTCAAGAGACAATTCCTATTCTTAAGGGGCTTCTCAAGCCACCTCTAAGGGTCAAAGATGACTCATAGGACACTTGTACAAAGAGTCTTCATGAGGAAGAAGTCTTTCCTTCTTCCTCTCTTTGGTCTTTGTGAGACACTTGACATGTGTCTTTCCCTTCCACCTTCTTCTCTTCTATGTCAATGTGAGAGGAACATCATCCCTATTCTTCCTCTCACATTCCAACTACATCCCCTTTTCTCTCAACTCCTTCAACCAAATCAATCCTAGCCCTAGGATCTTCCACCTTTCATTCTCCACTATAGGATTGTGCCACCTAGGCTTGGATCCTTCAAAACTCTATAAAAGGAGCCTCATTTTTCCTTTGTGAGCTAATAGTGAATAGGAAATCAAGCAATCAAGCATTCTAGAGATCAAAAGCATTCAAAAGCATTCAAGCATAATCAAGTCATTTTCATATCACTTGCATCTCATTCACCATACTTGCATAATTAAGCTTTAGTTTTGCATATAATTCACTCAATCTCCACACTTTGGTGTCATCTTGGGCAAGAAGCTTCAAGTTGGAAATCTGAGAGCTCAACACATCCAAGAAATCAAAGCTAGGAGGGAAATGGAGACAAGCTAAATGGTAGGTGAAGGTAAAACCTTGTTTTAGCTTCATTTTTAGTGTATTCTTCATTGTAGTTTGCTAATTAATTTGATTTATTAATCTTAGAATAGTTAATATATCATTTAGAGTAGTTAGACATTTAATTTGCATACATTTTTTGCACCCACCATGGGGCCATCCCCACATTTTTAACATTTTATTTGCAGTTTTCCATATGCAGACTTTTCCAGATTCTTTCTACGCATATATCCACGATTTCAGTGCATCCATCACTTTCTGTTGCGCATCCATTTCTACTACCACTATCGTCATTTTTCTCTCTAGCTTTTCAACTTCTTGGCCAAAATCTACACATTTTTTCCACTTTTCTACTCATTTAGACATTCCTACTGTGCATACACAACTTCTGTGTATATACACCATCTCACTGCGCATCCATCGCTTCCTGCTGCGCATACATCATTTCGACGCATCCGTTTTGATTTCCTGCACATTTGTTCTCTATTTCCACGCATTTGTTATTTGCAGTAGTTTATTTTAGTTTTATAGTCATTTTGGTTTTAGCTAACCTTTTTTAACAAGTTTATGTTTGTTCTGGTAGTCTCTAGGCTGTTTTGCAGGATGATATTTTGAAGACCCCGTTGCTAAAATTTCTAATAGTTTGTTTGCAGATTTCTAATGGTTTTGCAAAAGAAACCATAATCTTGTTTGGGCTTTAAAATACGATATGTTTTTGAATTTTGTGTGTCTTCTTTAGCATAGCCACGTGTCTATTGTGTTTTTCTTTATAGCTATCTGTAATCCTAAAACTATAACAATGTATCCTCTCCCCTCACCATTCGTGGACCTTGGGTGTAAGAGAAATTGTTATAATTTTTAGAGGGTGGTCTTTGGTGGGAAAAGAGGTACTCACCCCAAGGAATGACCCGACCAGTAATAGGCTAAAGCCAAGCCCTTCCAAACTGGTATATAAAAAATGCTAGTGTGATTAGTCTCACATTAGACAGGTGTGAATTCGTTGTGGCAACCAAAATCTCCTCCAGTACTCTAGTGGTGTGTTAAAGTCTTACATTGTAAAGGTGAAAGCCTTGCTTTGAAAGGATTGGGAGAGCCCCCTTAATTGGGAAAATGACTTGATCACAACCACCTGAACGGATGTCCTTACTAAAATCTTTTGTATAGTGGCCAAAAACTTTCTATTTGCTGGCTCAAGGGGTCACTCAAGCTCATGAAGACACCTCACATTACTCACGATTCATAGTAGAGATAGCAGTTCTTTGGGAAGTAATGACCCATTGAATTTAGAACTTGGTGTGCCTAAGAAGTGAGTGCACTATAAGGAGGAGTTTGTGCCTCAAAGTTCCTAGGTTGTTCATTGTGGATTTGCCTGGCTGGATTTTATTATCCTAGTGGAGATTTAGCAGATACTATCCTTTCCAACCTTAGGATTGTAAGCGTGTTTGTGCATTCATACTAGAACAATTAGATTAAAATCATTTCTTTCTTGCGTGTGTTTATGTATTTTACTTTGCCAAAAACCAAAAAAAAAATTTCAAACTCTTCAAGCTGAAATCAATCAAAAATGAGAAACTATGCATTTATCCATTTCTGCTGCACATTTGTACTATTTTGTTGCGCATTTGTTAAACTGTCATGCACTTGTGTTACTGCTATCACGCATCGGTCTATAAATTTTGCACATTTGTTCAATACTGTTGCACATTTATTCAACTATCCTGCGCATTTTGTTGTTACGCATATACAATAGAGAGCATTCCCACAAACTTTGGAAATTTTAAAATTACTTTTTCAGATACCCATTTTTGTTTTCAGTAAGATTTTGGAAAAATATTTGATTTACACAGACCTCTGATCTTTAGTTTGACCATTGTCATCATTTTTCATCATCCTTTCTTCATCAAATCATTTCCCCCAATCTTTAAAATTCTAAATTTAGTGTTGAAGCATCACCTTATCTATCATATTTTGATCTTTGTGAGTTTATCATATTAGGATCTATCATCCTTAATCAAAAAACTTACTTAGGTTACTATCTCTTGATTTTTCTTTGTCATATCATAGTGAGATCCATACCTCCTATTGACTTAGATTTTATCAAGTTGTCTCATCAATTTTCAACACTTTTTCATATCTTTTATATCAAACACTTTCCACATCTTTTCATCAAAACTCTTTCATCCCACAATCAACTTTCACATTTTTATGGTTCAAACTTGATCTCAAAAACTCAAACAAACCATTGATCCAGAATCCCTAGATAATATGGAAGGAAATACTAGCAATGAGGAGAACCCTTGGTCAAAAGGACTTCCTAAGAAGACTTCACTTTTTACATCAGATGAGGAACCCATTGATCAAGAACTTAGGGATGCTACACAAGATCCTAGATTTTGTAATATCATGGAAAGACTCCTAGACATGGATAGAGAGATGTATTTCCTCATGCTTTCTTAACAAGGAGCCAAACTACCAAGTGATTTTAATGTTTCCCATCTTAGAGAACCACCTAACACAAACAATCAAGAAATCTCTAATAGTTCTCAAGATACTCATGGAGCAAAGGAAACCAATTAGCAATCCAATGCTTCTCAAAACAATCAGCAAACCAATGCTTCTCAGCATACTTAACAGCATAATGTTTCCCAAAACACTCAAGGAAACACATTATCTTTGGATCTCGTTCTACAACAAATCTAGATACTTCAACAACAACTTTGTGACATCCAAACCAGATCATCAACTAAGAAGTATTCCTTGGATGATATATGTCCTTATCCTTTTGATAAGAATTTAGCAATGATTCCATTCCCTCCTCATTTTGAGTTACCAAAATTTGACAAATACAAAGGGAATTCGGATCCACAAGACCACATCCATGAGTTTTGTGCTCCTTGTATTGAAGTCGCTCACAATGACACTTATCTTATGCGGCTATTTCCATGGAGTATAGGAGGACAAGCCATGGAATGGTTCTCCAAACTACCCCATGGCATAAAATATTTCAATGATCTTATTGACAAGTTTGTGACTCATTACTCATATAATATCAAACATGAAGTCACTATACTTGATTTTTGCAATGCACATCAAAAGAATGGAGAACCCTTCCTTACTTTTTTGCAAAGATGGTGTTAATTATTTGCCAAATATCCATGAATGTTAAACCAACACAACCTCTATTAAATCTCACAAGTAAGGCTGATGCTACTCATGTTAGGAATGAATGTTGGATGTTAGCAATCATTCTGTAGTAGTTGGTGTTGCATTCATGACTATGATTGTCATTAATGTCAACACAGTGATCTTCTGGAGACTAGCAGAGAAGCAGATAGTGTTTTGATTAGCACATGTGAGATATTGTAGTTGGAGCTATGCAATGTTGAGGTTATATTCTTTGATATATTATTTGTCTATGGTTAAGAGCACAGATAGAAATTCATTTATTCATAGAAGTTATGAGCATTTTGGTGGAAGTAGTATTCAGGCAGTGTTCCTGAGTAGCTGTTTGTGGAAATCGGATGATATCTCCTAATCGGGATGGAATCTAGTTTTGCACAGTTAAAAGGAAGGTTGAGACACATTGATAGTGACATGGTTCACATCACAAACTTTGAGGTCACATGAGTGAAGAGTTATTACATTTGGAAGTTGACAGTTTTGTGTAAATTTGATGTAGTGTGTGAAAATTTTTATTTTGTATTTGTGTGCCGACTCATTTGTAATTATTTGAGTGTGGTATAAAGGAAGGAATGTTTTTATTTATTGGATATAGTAGAAGTGGTAGTAATGTGAAAGAAGTGTGAGCATGGTATGGTTGAATGCAAATGTAAGCATGAAGTGAAGAAAAGAGCTAATGAAGTTGTGAAAGCAAAATTGTGAAGGAAGACATGCGAAGTACAGAGATCTGGAATTGAGATCTGGTGTAGCAGTGAGTGCGGATTGGCATAGTAAGGAGGTAACATATTTCATATTATTCTGCTGAATAATATTAAGGTCATTTGGACAGTGTGTTCAATGATCTTACCCTGAAGCTGTTTGGGTAGTGGGTCCTTTTGTCTTCCATAACTCCTAATAGGGTTAGAATCTTTTAACAGGGATTCAAAATCTCCTAATATGGATTCATATGTACTGAATGCATTTCATAAGACTCCTAACAGAGTCCATCCTTTCACAAGGAATATTCATATTAGTGCATCTTTTGTGGGCATCATTCCCACCGGGGTTTACTCTTTGATCAAGAGGTTCCCTAGTCAACATATCTTGTGTTATTGTGTCATTGTGTATGAATATCTTTCTATGGTTGGTAATTACATTACTTACATGGTTAAATGTTGTTGAAGTTGATAAAGGTTATAATTATCTGATAACTGATTCACCCCCCCCCCCTCTCAGTTATCTTGGTGGACTTTACTTTCTAACAACTCAAGCTACTTACAACAATCAATCTGCAAATTAGAACACCAACAAGAATTCATCTAAACCAAGATTGCCTTTTATGTCACCTCAAAGAACTTTTACTCCTTTGGGGGAATCTCTTGAATTTGTGATAAGGAAGTTAATTACAAAGAAACTCATTACACTTCCTGAAACTAGAGATTTTGAACCTAGAGTGAAGCAATCTTGGTGGAATGACAATGACTATTGTGAATTTCATAGAGGAAAAGGTCATAAAACCAATGATTTCCAATGGCTTAAAAATGCAATTCAAGACTTAATTGAAAGCGGTGAAATTAGTGTTGACGAACATACCTCGAATGAATCACATATGGCTTTCAAAGATCCACTTCCTGAACATGAGAAAGGAAGTTCTTCCCATGCAAAAGGTGACAACCAAGCCAACTATAATACTAAGTCCTATAAATATGTTGGTAACATCTCTGAATGTCATCCTTCTAAGTATTATGCCAATGTGATTACCATAAAGGAAAAATCAGAGAGTCAACTAGTTCATGTTACTACTTGTGCTCAATCCAAGGTTACTCTCCAGGGAGTCTCGTCTAAACCAAGCACATCTCAAAAAAAGTCTGTTTATGTCCCAAAGTCTATACCTAATGTTTCCAACCAGTACAATCTTTTGGAACAACTCAAGAAAACACCTGCCCAGATATCCATCTTAGAGATTTTGCATCTGTCCCCATCTCATAAAGATATTCTTGAGAAAGCTCTCTTAGAAACCCAGGTCCCCACAAATCTAGATCATGATCAATTTCAAGCTATGGTGGGACATTTGACAACCCCACATTATTTATCCTTCACTGAAAATGATGATTTAGCTATTATCCAACCTCATAATGCTCTACTACATATCGAAGTCCTTGTACAGAGTCACAAAATCAAGAGAGTACTAATAGATGGAGGAGCTAGCTTGAATATATGCACATTGAAATTAGTCCTTGCATTGAGATTTTCTGAAAATGTTGTCGATCCAAAGAAGAAAATCACAATTAAAGCTTATGATGAAGAAGAGAGTGTTAGAATAACTGAGAGGGGAGTGAATCAGTTATCTAGTGTCCCAAAACAAAATGTATTATCCAAAACAAATTCTTCAACTTCTGCTACTCAGTAAACATAAAATACTTTCACTGTCTGTGCTTTTACCAATTATCAGTCTAAAACTTATAGTAGTTACCGATCAAATCTAACATGTAATATGCAAAGTATGATAGCAAACAAATATCACAATCAACACATAACATAAGAGATTTAACATGGAAACCCTGTGAAGGGAAAAACCACCTGGGACCGACAACCCAAAAATGTTCACTCTTCTGAAGTGAGGTCGGTGAAGACCCAACCCTATTAAAGGTTACAAACATATTGTTAGGTGTGACCTTGTTAGAGGATTTTAGACCAAAAGTTATTGTCCAACCAACAGTCACTCTGGGGTTGACAAGATAACAATGTTCACTCTATGAATAAAATATGAAAAGACTTTCTTAGTCCACTCGATTAAGAGATTTGACTATGTACAATGGTTAAATATGTAACAGTAGATGATCTACCTTGATACAACTTCAATTATAGTTTATAGAGCAATATTCAGCTCATACAAATCTTTCTGATCAATATATCACTTCAAATTCAACACTATATCAACTTATTATTCATTGGTAATTACTCTCTATAGCTCGGTAATTGTTCTGCAGTTTAGTTCTCACTAACCAGTATGATCAGAATGCATGAAAACCTGTTCACATGATAAGTCTGCAGTATCTTCTTCCTCCGACATCGTTTCAAAAATGAAACCAATGTCTCTTATATAGACAAGTAAATTATTTTCTTTTTGTCCATTAGATTTTGCCACTTAATCTCATTCATTAATTTTTTCACTTTAACCTTCTTCGGTTGATGTGTTAGTAACATGTTTCAATCTGCTCCATTAGATCTTCCTTGAATTATGTTAGCCGTCGATCTTCATAACAAACCTTATATGTTACCTTGAATTCATACACTTTTCAGCTCATCAATTTATTGGCTAAACTAATCATTTAATTCCTTTCTGTTCTTGCTCAGTTAACAAAGAAATGCGTCGGTGAACACAAACTCAATTAAAATTGCACTCAGTATACACTACACTCCGTTGGTGTATACTGGAATGCTTCATTTACTGACAACACTGCTTTGTGTCTTTCAGCTCTATTCTTCGTCATAGATGAATGCAACATAATAAAGTCAATATCATCAAGTCATAGACTCATCAACAATTTACTCAGTGTATTCCTTATCCTCATCTGACAAATACATCTTCCTCATGTAGATACTTATGTTCTTCATCTCTTTCACCTTTCTTCAGATGTTTTGGTATAGTAACTTACAAGATAAGTACTGTCAAGCTAGTTGACATTAATGACAACATAATATTGAATTAATCGTCTTACATATCTAATCAGCAACTCCTCAATGATCTTTAATCATAGATTCTTCATTTAGGTTCTAAATCAGTTGTAGTTCATCAATCTCTCCCTTTGGCATTGATGGCAACTCAAGTAATATGAAGTGTACCATACACATACCAAACATGTATTCTATAACTCTATGAACAAATGTTGTGCAAGCTCTCCCTAGCTTAATATGTTTAATCACTACATTACTAAACAACATTATAAAATACAGCTTTGTCATTCTGTAGATGTGATATTTTCATCTCTCAGGTTCCTGCTTCTATTCTCTGTAACTGATCTTCAATGTTCTATTTCTTTCAGATTATCTCTCCCTTAGATAGTTCTCATCGGTGCATGTTTAACTTTTCTTTCATATTATTTATCTCTCCCTTTGACAATAATGCCAAAGAAACAAATAAATAATCAGCTCTGTAGTAGCTAAGTAACTCTCTGTTGTCCAATACAGTCTCTGTATCTCTATTATACTGATATCCCAATCTATTTCAGTTCTTCAAACTTAATCACAACCTTGAACATTATTCAAAGTGTGAACTATGCTGCATCAACATGTGTGATCTTCTTATAAGTTTAAGTTGATGCAACATCCAGATCACATTAGTGACCGGTAGATAGGGGACAAATCCCAAGTCTAGTCCTCAAGTATTCAAATGTGTCCTTCGGTAGAGGCTTTGTAAAGATATCTACAAGTTGTTCTTTAGATGTAAAAAATTCTAACTTCACTTGCTTCTCTTGCACTTGTTCTCTTAAGTAGTGATATTTAATTGATATATGCTTTGTCTTAGAGCGCATCACTGGATTCTTTGAAATATTAATAGCACTGGTGTTGTCATAGTATATAATCATCGGGTCAGTGATTACCTCATTCATTCCTTCCAACACTTGCTTAATATATGCAATGTTTGAGCAATTAGTAGTAGCAGCAACATACTCTACTTCAACTATAGACTGAAAAATACAAGCCTTCTTTTTACTTGTCCGAGTTACAAGTCTTTCACCAAAGAAGAATGCTCCTCCGGTGGTGCTTTTTCTATCATCCACATTTCTAGCCCAATCAACATCGGTATAGACCTTCAGTTCAAACTTACCTTCCTTAGGATACCATAATCCATAATCCTCTATCTTTTTTAGGTATCTTAAGATTCTTTTAGTAGCAATCATGTGTGATTCTCTAGGGTTAGCAGAAAATCTAGCAACAATTCCCACATGTTCTATATCTGGTCTACTGTGAACTACATACATTAGCTTACCAATCATGGATTGGTAAAGTGTCTGGTTTACCTCTATAGTTTCATCTTCCTTTGTCAATTTACATCCATTAGCCATTGGTGTTCCTACAGGTTTAGCATCTTCCATGCCAAATGTCTTCAAGACTTTTTATGTATTTAGTTTGTGAGATAAATATCTCATCACTCTGTTGAATCACTTGTAGTCTTAGAAAGAATTTAATCTCTCCGAACATAGACATCTCAAACTCTTTTCTCATCTCATCAGAAAAAGATTTACATACATGATCTTGACCTCCAAAAATAATATCATCAACAAATATTTCAGCAATAATAAGTGTCATCAGTATCACCTTTCATGTACAAATTGTTGTTCTCACTAGTTCTAACAAATCCAATACTTAACAAGTAAGTATCCAGCCTTTCATACCAAGCTCTCAGTGCTTGCTTCAAACCATATAAAGCTTTATGTAGTCTACATACCATGTCTTTGTTGTCTGGATCAATGAATCATTTAGGTTGTTCTATGTAGACTTCTTTTTCAAGTATATCATTCAGAAATGCTGACTTCACATCCATTTGATAAACTTTAAATTTCTTATGTGTAACATATGCAAGTAGCATTCTAACTCCTTCCAATCTAGCAACAGGTGCAAATGTCTCACCATAGTCAATGCCTTCTTCCTATGCATATCCCTTGCATACCAATCTAGCTTTATTTCTTGTCACCTCACCATTTTCATTCAGTTTGTTCCTAAATATCCACTTAGTACCGATAACATTCTTATCCATAGGTCGGGGTACTAAGGACCAAGTTTTGTTCTTCTCTATTTGTTCTATTTCCTCTTTCATTGTGTTAACCCATTCTTCATTCTCTAATGCAACTTTTACATTTTTTGGTTCAAATTCACAAACTAGACATGTACCTTGTCTTGCTTTGCTTCTTGTCTGCATGCCAGCTTGTCTGTCTCCAATAATTTGTGTCTTAGGATGATGTCTCCTAAAAAAACTAGCCAGCACTCAGTTTCTTCTTTCTTTTTCATCCTATTCAGGTTCATGTTCTTTCTCAGTAGCTCCATCTTGTTCATCGGTTTCCCTTTCCTATTCCTCGGGGTTATTTTCCTGCTGACTGGTTATCACAAGTTACGACTTCGGTAGATAATCAGGATGTTCAATGTAAGTGAATCTACCATATTCTTCCAGTTCCTTTCTACTTTCCTCTATGTTCTTGTCATCAAACTCGTCAACACGAACATTAGTACTTTCAATTATCTTATTTGTAACCTTATTCAAACATTTATATGCTTTACTCTTAGTAGAATATCCTAAGAATATTCCTTCATCACCTTTAGAATCAAATTTCCCATTTCTCTCATCTTTCAGAATAAAACATTTACTTCCAAAAATTTTAAAATAACTTACAGTAGGTTTGTGTCCAAACCATAGCTCATATGGTGTCTGATTGGTGTCCTTCTTCAATTGTACTCGGTTAAGCACATATATAGATGTACTGACAGCTTCCCTCCAGTATGTCTGAGAAATATTCTTTTGTAGCATTAGTGTTCTTGCACAGTCAATTATTGACCTATTCCTTCTTTCAGCAATCTCATTCTGTCGAGGTGTTCTTGGTGCAGAGACCTATCTTTTGATACCATGCTCATTATAGAAATTTTTAAATTCATCAGAGATAAATTCACCTCCTCTATTAGATCTTAAGCATTTTAATTCTTTTCCAGTCTCTTTTTCTACCTTTTCCTTATACCACTTAAACACCTTAAATACTTCAGATTTTTCTTTTAAGAACATAACTGTCATCAATCTAGTATAGTCATCAACAAAAAGAATAAAGTATCTATCACCATAATAACTCTGAGTTCTCATAGGACCACATAGGTCAGTATGAACCAACTCAAGTATCTTCTTTGTTGAGTAGTCTTTGCTTTTAAAACTAGACTTAGTCATCTTACCTTTCTGACATTCATGACACATAGCATGATCAAGTTTTGACAAGTTAGGCAACCCTCTAACTCTTTTCTTCTTACTAATCTTGATCATATTATCAAAGTTCACATGACATAACCTTTTATGCCACAACCATGCATCTTCATCCTTCATTAATAAACAAGAAGACTGATCAATATCAAGATAAAATAGATTACCTCTGGATCGTGTACCAGTTCTGACAAGTCTTCCTCCATCATCATAGATTTTTACCTTTTTGCTCTCAAAAGAAAGTCGGTGGCTTGAATTATTCAGTTGTGCCACACTTAACAAATTATAGTTCAGTCCATCTACCCAACGTGCATTTTCACATTTTATTATCATAAGTCATCAGTGAACCTTTACCTCTTACCATACATGGTGCATCATTTCCCATCCTAACAGATCCTCCATTGTATTCAACAAGTAGGTCAAATTTCTCTACATCACTAGTCATATGATGTGTACAACCACTGTCTATGATCCATTTATCATTTCTGCTTGCTTTAGAGATCAATGTTGTTTCTTCATGTTTCTCTTCTGCCTCTAAGTCATCTTTCATAGCAACAAATACTACTTCTACATCATCACCAGTATCAAATTCAGATTCAATATCTTCGTCTATGTAACATACCTTTTCCCTTTGTCATAGCTATCTCAATTATCTCTTTTGTTGTGTCGGTAGCCTCTATTAACTCTTCTCTCATAGCTTCCTTCAGATTGGTCTTTGGATCTATCATCATCTTTCTTATTCAGACATCTAGCAGTGATGTGGCCAACTTCTTTATAATTAAAGCATGCCAAAAGTAACTTACCTCTATACCTTCCTTTACGTTTGAGTAACCTTCTCGCCATAAGAGCTTCAATCTCATCAAGTTCATCATCGGTAATACTATCACTATCATTATTCTTATTATTCATGCTAATAGACTTACCAATCTTCAAAGAAGACATGAAAGAGGATTCAACAAAAGGTACAACATTGTTGTCAAAGTTATTTAATTCAAAGGTTTGTAAGCTTACCAATTAGTGTTTCAATATTAAGGTTGGATGTAGCTCTTGTTTCATGAATTGTAGAGATCTTGATTGCATAAATTGGTAGTAAAGTTCTGAGAATCTTGCTTAACATTTTTTCATCATCAATAATTCCATCTGATGCTCTAATAGCATGTACTACCTCTTTTAGTCTATTTGAGTATTGCACAATGTTCTCACCTTCTTTCATCTTAATATCGTCAAATTGACCTCTTAGGCTTTCTGCTCTGGCTCTTTTAACATTCAAATATCCACTGTATATCCATCATAGTAATATTGTGTTCATGCCTGTCTTTCAGTTGATCAAGTGTCAGGGGACCTTGTGTTTGTTCAATGTAGCCATTCTCCATCAGTTCTAGTGCAGAATTCCTAATTCTAGATATGTGAAACTTCATCTGGCTTTGCCATACTACGAAGTTCTCTTTGTTTAATCTTGGAACTTCCCTCTTATACATCTTGAGATCTTTGTGTTGGAGTCCTTAAAACTCTATTGTAAGAAACCACAGCTCTAATACCAATTGTTAGAATAACTGAGAGGGGGGTGAATTAGTTATCCAGTGTCCCAAAACAAAATGTATAATCCAAAACAAATTCTTCAACTTTTGCTACTTGGTAAACATAAAATACTTTCACTGTCTGTGCTTTTACCGATTATCAATCTAAAACTTATAGTAGTTACCGATCAAATCTAACATGTAATATGCAAAGTATGATAACAAACAAATATCACAATCAACACAACACAAGAGATTTAACGTGGAAACCTTGTGAAGGGAAAAACCACTTGGGACCGACAACCCAAAAATGTTCACTCTTCGAAAGTGAGGTCGGTGAAGACCCAACCTTGTTAAAGGTTACAAACACACTGTTAGGTGTGACCTTGTTAGAGGATTTTAGACTAGAAGTTATCATCCAACCAATAGTCACTCTGGGGTTGACAGGATAACAATGTTCACTCTATGAATGAAACATAAAAAGAATTTCTTAGTCCACTCGGTTAAGAGATTTAACTATGTACAATGGTTAAATATGTAATAGTAGATGATCTACCTTGACACAACTTCAATTGTAGTTTACAGATTAATATTCAACTCATACAAATCTTTCTGATCAATATATCACTTTAGATTCAACACTATATCAACTTACTATCCATCGGTAATTACTCTCTATAGCTCGGTAATTGTTCTGCAGTTTGGTTCTCACTAACCAGTATGATTAGAATGCATGAAAACTTGTTCACGCAATAATTCCATAGTATCTTCTTCCTCCGACATTATTTCAACAATGAAACCAATGTCTCTTATATAGATGAGTAAATTTTTTTCTTTTTGTCCATCAGATTTTGCCGCTTAATCTCATTCATTGATTTTGCTGCTTTAACCTTCTTCGGCTGATGTGTTAGTAACATGTTTCAATCTCCTCCATTAGATCTTCCTCAAATTATGTTAGCCATCCATCTTCATAACAAACCTTATCTATTACCTCGAATTCATACACTTTCTAGCTCATCAATTTATCGGCTAAACTAATCATTTAATCCCTTTCTGTTCTTGCTTGGTTAACAAAGAAATGTGTCAGTGAACACAAGCTTAGTTAACACTGTGCTTGGTATACACTACACTCCGTCGGTGTATACTAGAATGTTTCATTTACCGACAACACTGCTTTGTGTCTTTCAGCTCTATTCTTCATCATAGATGAATGTAACATAATAAAGTCAATATCATCAAGTCATAGACTCATCAACAAGTTACTTAGTGTATTCCTTATCCTCATCTGACAAATACATCTTCCTCATGTAGATACTTATGTTCTTCATCTCTTTCACATTTCTTCAGATGTTTCGGTATAGTAACTTACAAGATAAGTATTGTCAAGCTAGTTGACATCAATGACAACATAATACTGAATTAATCATCTTATATATCTAATTAGCAACTCCTTAGTGATCTTTAATCACAGATTCTTCATTCAGGTTCTAAATCAGTTATAGTTCGTTAGAGAGGTCATCCAAGGGATCTGTTGTTCTTCCTATTAGAGTAGGTCCTGTAGTCAAAGATGTACCTTGCCAAGTTCTTGACATGGATCTTTCTTATAACATTCTCTTGGGAAGACCATGGATTCATTCCATGTAAGCTGTGCCATCAACTTATCATCAGTGTTTGAAATTCCCTCACAATGGTCAAGAGATCACTATCAAAGGAGATCCTAATCCTTTCCAGTATTGTAGCACTGTGAGGACATCTGATTCTTTGGTACCTTATAATCGTACTAGACCTTCTTCAACTATATCCACTGATCCTAGTAATATAGCATCAACTTCTAAATCTAATGGGATCAAGATAGACATAAAAGAATGAAGTATGAGGAAGTACACTTTAGGTCAAGCTCTTTGCATCATAGAGTTACCTTTATCTCCTAGATCATATGGTAGATCTTTGATCACTAAACAACAATCAGAGCCCCCTTCCACACTTGTTTGTGACACATTTATAAGTGGGGGCACTATATCAAAAGAGGTAGCTAAGCGTAATGCTAATCATTTGCTTTAGTCACAAAAGAATGAAGAGGATATCAAACATGAATATATATCACCTGATGTATATGGTAAATGGTACACTTTGCTACAAAAGATGGGCTACCAAGGTGCCGGACTTATAGGGCTACAAAGAGAGGGTGTTATAAAGCCAATTTTGTGAAATCCAAATTATCAAAGAGATACCACATGATTAGGATACAAAGGAGAAGGACCAAAAGAACCAAAAGGAAAAGCAAAGATCACACCTTTTCATGAGACATCTAAAGCTCCTGACTTACAGTTCTGAAAACATGGTATGTATGTAGATCCAAAGAAATAAAGGATAGCACAGGAAATCATTGATAGACTTGGGGATACTGATGATTCTGACTCTAATGCTTATGAATGGGATTCATTATCTGATTGTACTAAAGAAATAGGATTTGATTTTGTTCATCACTATAGTAATGATTACCATGAGGGAGAGAGTTCAAGGATTGACTCACTAGGATTAGTCCCACATGATACTACTCTTGTTGATCGTGAGGGAAGTGAGCATTATCTTGCGACAGGTGATTTAGATGAGAGTATGGAAATAGACCTTGCTAATACCATCATAAACCTTGACAACTTCTCCATCAATACCATCTCAGCCTTTGAAACTGACCCAAATGATCCAATGCCCCTTGTACATCCTGAACTTATCGATTGGGATTCTCCCAATCATCCAGAACTTGATGTCTTCCATAATGATGATGTAATCATTGACTATCTTGGAATTAGGGATAATTTACCACCAGGGGATCACAAGTCAGTATTTTTGATAGAACTCAATGACATGGCTTACTTTGGAGAGAGTGCCAATCCTTTCAATCATAAAAATATAAAAATAATCAACAGATCTAATGGTGAAAACCACTCAGTGGCAGTATTAGATCCAAAAATAGTAAAAAGAAAAGATGCATCTGATGGTGAAAACCTCTATGAGGCACCTTATGATGGAAGGATTGACACTCTTCCCAATTATCTATATCAAGAGCAATCTTCCATCCTTATAGAAGCAACAATACCTCTTAACATTGGAACAGAAGAGTCTCCACGCATTCTCAAAGTAGCAACATCCTTGACAAAATCAGAGAAAGAAGCTTTTGCAAAGTTTTTTAAAGAGAGACAAATCAACTTTTCTTGGTCCAATGTTGATATGCTTGGGCTAGACCCTAATCTCATTATGCATCATTTATCTATTGCACCAGGTATTAAACCAGTTAAGCAGAAGCTCCGCAAGATGCACCTGCATATTACACTAATGGTTAAAGAAGAATTGCAGAAGCTCTTAGATGTTGGGTTCATTTGTGCTATTGATTATGCTGAATGGATTTCAAATATTGTCCCAATCTCAAAACCAAACAAGTCTATCCGGATTTATATAGACTTTCAAGATCTCAATAAAGCTTGTCCCAAAGATGATTTTCCATTGCCCAATATTGATATTATAGTTGATTTGACGGTTGGACATGAGATGTTATCTTTGATGGATAGATTTCCTGGATATAATCAGATAAAGATTATGCTAGAAGACCAAGAAAATACTACTTTTACTTGTCCTTGGGGTACATATTGTTGGAATGTGATTCCTTTTGGGCTTAAGAACGCTGGTGCCACTTATCAAAGGGCCATGACCACAATCTTTCATGACATGATGCATACCATTATGGAAGATTATGTTGATGACATTTTAGCAAAATCCAAAAATAGAGAAGGTCATTTGAGAGTGTTGGATAGAATATTCACCCAAATGGAAAAGTATCAAATTAGACTCAATCCAAAGAAATGTGCATTCGGGGTCACATTAGGTAAACTGTTAGGGTACATTATCTTAGCCAAAGGAATAGAGGTTGATCCAGAAAAGGTTAAAAAAATCATGGAGATGGCTTCCCCCACGAACATCAGTCAGTTAAGATCTTTGCAAGGACATCTCCAATCCATCCATAGATTTGTTTCCCAACTAGCAAATTGAAGTCATCCCTTTCAGCATTTGTTGCATAAAAACATCTTATTCCAATGGGATGATAAGTGTGAGGAAGCCTTTAATAAAATCAAGCAATATCTGGCGAATCCTCCAACTTTGATGTCACCAATTTCAGGCAAGCCACTCTTGCTCTACATTTCAGCTACGACAATCTCACTAGGTGCTCTTCTGGCCTAGTAAGACCACGAAGGAAAAGAAAAAGCTATCTACTATATCAATTGCACCCTAGTGGGATCTAAGCTAAACTATTCTCTAATAGAAAGAGCATGTCTGGCTGTTGTCTTTGCTTCATAGAAGTGGCGACATTACATGTTGTCTCATTCTATAAAGCTCATTGCAAAAATCAATCCTCTGAAGTATCTATTGAGCAAGACAGCCTTAACAGGCAGATTGGCTAAGTGGGTCATGTTGCTTAGTGAATTTGACATTGAGTATGTGGAAAGAAAGGCTATCAAAGGCCAAGTGATTGCAAATCAACTAGCTAAGGCCCCATTAATGAATGACCAACCTATACACATAGAGTTTCCTAATGCACACATCTTGGCCTTATATACACAAACATGGAAACTTTACTTTGATGGATCATGTACTCAACAGGGTTCAGGAGCTGGTATTCTCTTTGTCACGCCACAAGGATACATAATTCCAAAGTCTTATAAGCTGCTCTTTCCTTGCACAAATAATGTGGCTGAATATGAAGCTTTGATGATTGGGCTAAAGATGGATTTACAATGGAAATTCACTAACCTAAATGTCTATGGGGATTCTCAGTTGATTATAAACCAAGTTAATGATGATTATCAGACTAAGGATGATAAGTTATTACCATATAAACGTATGGTTGATGACTTCAAACAATATTTCTCAATCATCACTTTTGAGCAGATTCCATGGCATGATAACAAGGTTGTCGATGCAATGGCTACAATTGCTTCTCTATTTGATATAGAGGATACCAAGGCTCGTTTTGAGTTCTTGGTGGAATCCTTGACTTGTCCTACATATGATGATCTTGATATGAGTATTATATGTCATCTTATTGGACACGACTCCCCAATTTATGGAAAAATCTATTCTTATCTAAACAATGATATCCTACCCCCTGACCTATCCTAGAATAAAAAATGAACTTTTCTCTGGCAAGCCTCCCGCTATGTCCTAATATCTGACACCCTCTATCAGCGAGGTCTTGACAGTACTCTCCTGTGATGTCTCGAGCATGATGAAGCCCAAATTTCCTTGCGAGACATACATGAGGGTATTTGTGGGACACATTCGAGTGGTCCCTCCTTGGCTAAAAAAATCATGCGTATGGGTTATTATTGTCCTACCATGGAAATAGATTCCTTTCATTTTGCTAGGGCATGCAAGAAATGTCAAATACATGGAAATCTTATTCATGCACCAGCTCAAGAGCTACATCCTTTTATGACTACCTTGCCATTCAGTCAGTGGGGACTCGACCTTGTGGGTGCAATCAACCCTCCATCTTCCAATGACCACAAATGGATTATCACTGCAATAGAGTATTTTAATAAATGGATTGAGGTCGTTTCATTGATCACCACCACAGGAAAACAAATATCCATGTTTATCCTCAACTATATCATTTGCAGATATGGTATACCTATGCATCTCATTACTGATCATGGGAAACAGTTCCAAAATTAGGACATGGATGAATTGTGTGCAAAATTCCATATCACCCATAACTATTCCTCCATATGCTATCCCTGAGGTAATGGCCAAGCTGAGGTGTCTAATAAAACCATTGTCAAAATCCTACAAAAGACTGTTAATGACGTTGGTTGTGACTAGCATATCCAATTGAATCCAGCCTTATGGGCTTACCACACCTTCATCTGTACTCCCACTGGAGCCACCCCATATTCCCTTGTTTATGGTTCTGAAGTTGTCCTGCCCCTCGAGGTTGAGTTGCCTTCTCTTCGTGTCACTCTAAAACATATAATTCCAGATGAAGAGTATAGAGATGCACGGCTGACTGAACTAGAATTGCTCGATGAATGCCATCAGAGAGCTTATGATCATTTGAAAGTCTATCAACAGTGAATGTCTCATTAGTATAATAGCAAGGTGAAACTCAGAGACTTTTAGGTGGGTGATTTAGTCCTTCGAGAGAATCTTAAGAATCAACAACATCGTGAGAAGAAGGGAAAGTTCAAACCCAATTGGTTAGGTCCTTTTGTAATTACAGTAGTCTATGGCTCCAAGGCTTATTCGTTGTCTACACCTGAAGGAGATCCTTTGGATGAGCCTCTTAACAACATACATCTCAAGAAGTTCTATCCTTGAAATCCCAATGCAAGGGGTATGTAGATAGTATGTATATAGATAAGATCAAAAACAAAACAAAACAAAAAAATTTGAAAAATCTCTCTCTCAAAAAAAAAAAATCAATTAAAATTTTTTTGTCAATCAATCTCTCGAGGGGGCATGCATAGGTCATCTGGACATTGTTTAGGGCAAGGGAAAAATGCTTGATTTTTTCTTTGAAACAATGTGACTAGCATATTATTTCAAACAGGGGCAAAATGTATACACTAAAAAGTGACCTCATTAATTAATTAAATATTGACTTGATGAATTAATTAAATATTTATTATTTAATTAAGCTTTATTCCTCTATTCCTCTATTTATTAGATAAATTATTCAATTTATCTAATGGATTCACTATAGTCTAATCCTCTATCCTAAGTCTTCTAAATAGTCTATTAAAGTGATTTTATTAATTACACAATCACCTAAATATGACTAAGTCCCCTAGTCCACCTCACCTACCTAGTCACCCGACACATCACTTTGGCTAAGATAAATAATTATTATTAATTATTTATTAATCATTATCCTCACCCACACATGTCCTATCTTTAAGGGCTATGTGGCCTCATAATACTTGGTCTCATGACCACATGTCTTCTTTCAAACCAAGTCAAGAGACAATTCCTATTCTTAAGGGGCTTTTAAAGCCACCTCTAAGGGTCAAAGATGACTCATAGGACACTTGTACAAAGAGTCCTCATGAGGAAGAAGTCTTTCCTTCTTCCTTTCTTTGGTCTTTGTGAGACACTTGACATGTGTCTTTCCCTTCCACCTTCTTCTCTTCCATGTCAATGTGAGAGGAACATCATCCCTATTCTTCCTCTCACATTCCAACTACATCCCCTTTTCTCTCAACTCCTTCAACCAAGTCAATCCTAGCCCTAGGATCTTCCACCTTTCATTCTCCACCGTAGGATTGTGCCACCTAGGCTTGGATCCTTCAAAACTCTATAAAAGGAGCCTCATTTTCCCTTTGTGAGCTAATAGTGAATAGGCAATCAAGCAATCAAGCATTCTAGAGATCAAAAGCATTCAAGCATTCAAGAGCATTCAAGCATAATCAAGTCATTTTCATATCACTTGCATCTCATTCACCATACTTGCATAATTAAGCTTTAGTTTTGCATATAATTCACTCAATCTCCACACTTTGGTGTCATCTTGGGCAAGGAGCTTCAAATTGGAAATCTGAGAGCTTAACACATCCAAGAAATCAAAGCTAGGAGGGCAATGGAGACAAGCTACATGGTAGGTGAAGGTAAAACCTTGTTTTAGCTTCATTTTTAGTGTATTCTTCATTGTTGTTTGCTAATTAGTTTCATTTATTAATCTTAGAATAGTTAATATATCATTTAGAGTAGTTAGACATCTAATTTGTATACAAAACCCAAACGCAAAAGAAAAATAAATAATAAAATTTAATATAATGAACTAATTTGTAAATTTCATCACGAAATTAATTTGCTCAATAATTACTAACAAACTATAATTATATTAAAATAATTAAATTCTAACGGGCTACAAATCAATTTATAACATTAACGAAATAAATTGATTTTAGGAATTAAAATTACTAACCCAATATAATTTTATAGTCTAAATAAATTAATTGATAAATAAACGAATAACATGATGACATCATTAAATAATTCAGTCAATTGGAATAAATAAACATCAAATAAAAAAAAACATGAAATGCTCATCTAGAAATATATACACATGCTAGAAAACATATTTCCCTATTTAAATATATATGCATTAAACTGTTAAATACTATTCTAAATAAAATAACCTTTCTTTATTTATATCTTATTATTTTAGTTTTCTATTATTATTTTATAATATATATATATATATATATATATATATATTTACCTTTTTAAAATTTACTATTAAATATTTATAAATAATTTAAACATTTAAATTAAAGTAAAAACCAATGCAACAAAGGGGGGACCCACGGGCCCCATCCCTCAAGCTGACCTCACGACAGCTTAGGCTACCGTGCAACAACCATAGGCTGTTGTGTGACAACTTATGGTCTATCGCGCAACAACCTTAGGTGTGTCATGCTACAATCCCTAGGACTGTCGACGATAGAGCTACCACTTTCAGCAAGGGGGAGGCTATGGTGCCCCCCGCCTCCTCTCCCATAATTTTTAATTTTAAAAAAAAAAAATCTTTTTACAATATATTTTTTAAAATATTATATATATATATATATATATATATATATATATATATATATATATATATATATATATATATATATATATATATATATATATATATATATATATATATATATATATATATATAATCAACACTTGTAAAAATATACTGTACCCAAATAGTGACCATACAATTTTTTTTTTATATTTTTGAAAATGAATTGAGAATACAAGATGAAATAAAAGAATATATATGTTATATTTTCAATTCCAGAGGGTAAATTTTCAACTAAATTAGAAGTGTGTATATATATGTATAATTTTTAAAACAAGCAAACTTTGAGCCTCAATTACATAATCAATCTGAGAATTTTCTAAAATGTTTTCTAGGGTTTTAATAGAAATTTTCTTTTCAAATCTAATGTCAGATCTAAGTTTTTTTTCCTCCAAATAAATCTATTGTGAAATTGAACCTAGGGTTTTCAAACAAACATTCTTTCACAGAATTTCAACATTCATTAATTTCTATCAATTCCATAAATTCAAAGCCTAATAGAAAATCAAACAAGAATTTAAACCAAGTATTGCATGCATGCCAAAATTTCCTACAATCAATATTTCAAAAACTCAACATGAAGATAAATCACATAAACAATCCAAAACATCCAAATTTGATAGGCACAAAGAAAACACTCCTTCCAAAAATACAGAAATACAATCACAAGGGCTATCAAACCCTACCTCAAACACCAAAAAGATAAATTCGACAATGACCAAAAATGAAGACAGATCCAAGCTCTCTGAAATTTGCACCAAATTGAAATCCTTCACCCAAAAATTCTCCAAACCTATGTGGTGAGAATAATGGTCAAACCTTCACAATATAGAAAATTGAATTCCACATGCAAAGGTTGGAACTCAACTCCACTCAGAGCCTTGTTTCCATCAATTCCTAATTTCTTTTAATTTCAGTTCTGAACTCAAGTCTGATTTTCTAATTGCTCATGTTAAAACCACTTAACTCAAATTTGACTAATTATTTTAATTTAATTGATTCTAATTTTAATTGTGCAACTTAATGCATTCTAATTAATTTAAATAATAACATTTTGTCTACTTTAATTTTCCACATGTTATTTAATTTGTCAATTAATAAATATATTTTATTTGAAAACTTAAAGTTACAATTAATTAAATCTAAAGTGAATGTATTTAATTAATTTTAATTAATTAAATATCTTTATTTTCACAATAAGCCATTTAATTAAAAATCTTAAAATTTATAACTACATTTAATTAATTTTAATTAATTAAATACTCACATTTAAATAGCTAAAACTAGCAAAGATCTAATTTATTTAAATTACACAATTAACCTAAATAAATTATCTAATTATAACAATCACACAAATAACCAAAAATCAACTGAACTTAAAGAACCATAACCATGCTCAAGGAAGGGACTATAAACTCACGTCACCTAGATGAGTTTGGAAAGGGTAAAATAATATAATCTTGTCCAATATTTCAGGACAGTAGAATGGCTTAGGTTGGGATTTGGATTTGAATATTATCTCCTCTCTTTTACCATTGAGACTTGCGATAGGGCACGTTCATCCTGACAATTCAGGGAAGTCGATGTTTGATACCTGCAAACCTGCATAAAAGACCATCATGTACATACATGTATATAAAACAAGCAATGGTGGGGATTGGGACATTGTGTAGATCCCGCAAGCAGGTAATTATGACTCTATCCCTCAACTAAATCAAACACATCAAACAAGAAAATAAAATCATACATGATAACTATACACATGCAATTATGGGGTAAGTATAATCATAAGCATAATCATCATTTAAAAATATGTAAATCATCATCATAAAATAACTAACATCATATAATTGTATCAATATAACAACTATAATTATTCATTTATTAAAATCACCATGTAGTGTCATGCATCCAAAACCATATAATAATTGAAATATCAACGCACACATAAAAGTGGCCTAAAAGAGTTTGACAATATAAAACTAAAAAGCAAACTATGGGTGGGCACAACATCCTACACTAACCTTAAGAGCGGGGTTATGCAAAAAAAAAAATCAAATCTTAACAACAATTACAAAAACTTAACATAAATAACGTAAAAACCATAACTCAATTATTTATGTGGATAAAATCATTTCTAGAGACAAACTCCACACTCCAAAAATCAACCTATATATTATTCAAAAATCAAGAACAAATGACAATATACTTGTAGAGAAAGATTCTTACAGGAGTATCACCAAGAAAGGTTTTGAGGCAACTTGATAGCTACCAGATTCCCAAAATACATCACATCACCAAGTCATAATGCAATGACCTCATAAAATAGGGTTACCTTCTAGAGAAAACAAAACACACAAATATCACCATTAAATCTATGACCTAATGATAAACATTCAATGATAAGTTATACATAAAATGTGGTTTTATAAACTATTAACAAATCTAGATGCACTTTCATAGCATACAAAATGCATCTTATCCAACACTCAAAAATTACCAACATGAAAAAATAGTGTCTATCCAACATTCAAAATGCACCTTATCCAACACAAAATGTACCATTAATCTGTTATTATTGCAAGGTTGAGACACCATTTTCCTAACAACTTTCTTGTTTTAGAACTTCATCACTAGGTAGTTGCTCAACATGCATTTCATTCAACACTCTAGATTCAAGATTCATTTGTGCTAGATACGAGGACTACCTACATAGTCTCCATCCTTGCAACTTGAGCATGTTTCTCATCATAATCTCTTTTAGGATGTTATTTATATCCCTTAACAACCATCCTTGCCTTATGTTTTTCTATTCTTCTTAAAACATTGCTCTTGGTCTTATTGACCCACTTCACACCAATGACTTCTGAGAGTCAAATTTGTTAGCTCCCATGTCTAATTTGTCTCTATTACATCTATTTCCTCATCCATGACTTGATACCATTTCTTTTTCTTTTATAATATATTATAAATAAATTAAATCATTGTGAACAATGATGCAAAATTTGAAATTTCATCTAAATCTTCTTCATACATTTCACTTGGATAATTCTCCCTTAGACTTTACATCTTTATTGGTATTAAGGACACAAGAGTGGGGTTCAAACTCTTGCTACTAAAACTTCTTGGCTATGTCGAAAGTCTTCGGAGTTGTTTGGCCACCAGTTTAGATTATGCAAGTTTATGGAGTTGTCTAAAAAAATGAGTTTGAACTCTATATCTACCTATTTTTCTCTCAGTTTTCTTTTAGTTCTCCTTGGACTTGATTATTGAGATCATGTTAGTGCTTTCTATATTTAGGAGGCATAATATATTTAGGTTAATCTCACTTAGGGCTTCTTTAAGATAATTTTGGTTCACTAGTTATAGATTAAGTTTCTTTTTCTTTTTTCAATTACACAAGCCTTTATGATTTTTTTCCCACTCATTCTATACTCTTTTCTTTTGAGGAATATTTCAACTCTTTTCTTGCAACTATTGTTTGTCAAAAGTGTTCTTATTTTTTGATATATCTTGGAGGACCTTGTTTTGAAAAATTCAACACTGCATGATATAATATGACCTTGCTACTCTTCATGCCCTTCATCTTCATCATCAATGAGTATTCTTACTAAAATAACCAAAGACATATCCATTTTGCCATCCCATGACTCATTTTGTATGAACTGAACATCCTTGCTAATCACAATCTGCATAGTGAAAAGATTATACAACATATGCCTTGGAATCTTCATTGTATCCCATAAAGATGCACATTCCACCATTATAATCCAACTTTTATCTTTTTTTCTTTTGACACAAATGCTTTTGCCACACATTTGAACACTCTCAAGTGCTCACCACTCAATTTTCACTTTGTCCATGCCTCTTGTGGAATCTTCTTAGGTACAACCTTTTGAGACTTATATTTATTGAATACCCTTTTTTTGCAACAAGCTCACCCCATTTTTTCATTTTGGAGTACCTTAGCTTTCAACATATTCTTTCCATCTTCAAAATGGTCATATTCTTCCTCTCAACTAATCTATTTTTCTATTAGTATAGCTTGTCGTCAACTCTTTTTTTATGTTATGCTTTTTGCAAAATTTTATAGATTCATTGGAGCTATAATCTCTCCCTCTATTTGAGATTATGACCTTGATGAAGTTTCCACTTTCCTTCTTATGTTGGGCTTTAAACACCTTGAACTTCTCAAAAGCTTCAAGTTTATGCTTTAGAAAATAAACCCATGTCTTCTGATCATAGTAATCAATGGTCATAAAATATTAATGCTTTCCCTATTGAAAAAATCTCAATAAGGCCACATAAAATAGTGTGCACCAACTCCAATGGTGCTCTTGTCCTTCTAGAATTTTGAATTCTTTAATTGTAAGGGTTGTTTATGCTATTTTCTGAAAATGCAAGATTTAGATTTACCAAGAGGCTCAACTATGGCTAGTAAACCTCTAACCATACCCTTCTTGGACATAAGAGTAAGTCCAAAATGACCTAAATGTTCATTCTTAGGTATCTAAGTTTGAATGGTCTTGAACGAAAATCTTGAAGACTAATTGTTGGTATATTGTTGTACACTTCTCATGCTTGATTTTGCAATTGCAAATAGGGTTGATAAACATGTTTGTATCCTCATAGGGAATATTTTATTCTTTGTCACTAACACTTTTTTGCAACCACATTCTTTCTATCACTCTTGTTAATGATTATGCATTCATGTTTCTCAATCAACACCTTGTAAGCTCTTTGAACTAGTTTTCCAACTCTCAAGAGATTGTGCTCTATGTCAAGGAAAAAATGCACATTGTTATCTCCTTTTCACTATGCTTTTATGTAGATTATAACACGTCCTTTTCCCACAATTGGAACAATTTCACTATTCCCCATTTTAATCTCAGATTTGATATTCTTTCCAATAAATACAAATAAACTTTCATTACCATTCATGTGTATGCTACAACTACTATCCAAATACCGTACTTTAGCACTTTTTTGGTCACCAATGTTGCACATGTTCAATGCATTTGATTGGTCACCTCCACTATCGTAATGACCATACTTACAATGATAATAATCTTTCACAATATTTTTATCATACATACCAACAATTACTTCATTGAAAAATAACAAATTTCTATTAATAAAAAATGACATTTACAAAACCTTTCAATCATAGACTACAAACTAATTTGTACACCTATTTGGAGCTATTAGACATAACTATCAATAACCTTTTGGAGATACACATTGTTTTTCTCTTTGTTTGAAGTTGCCTACTATTTCACTACACTTCCAACACTTCTATTCTCTATTCTTTTCACTCACACACTCTCTTGATGTAGTAATATTACCCTATTTGCTCATTGCATTAAAAAAATAATTACTACACTCAAAAATCTTAGTTGCACACATAATTTTTTTCCTATTTTGGTCTTCCCATTGAAAATTGAAACTTCTCTACCTACAAAATTTTTCCCCCAAATGTGAAATGTTGTTAAAAATTCTCTTAATTTGATAGACAAGACACCCCTACATGTGGTTGTTTAGTCAAAGGACGCTTGTAGTTTAGATGTATGCTTACTCATATTGTTGTAATCCACCATATAAAGGAAGAAATGTTGACATCTATGTAAGGTGACATGATTCCATCAGAACAAGAAAAAAAATCTCTTTATTAGGTGACAAAAACAAAGCCTCCAAAAATAAATGTTGGTTGGTGGTTACACGAAGAATGTTGTGGGAAAGATCCAAGAGATTGTGGTCATGGCTGACAATAACTATCAAAATTATTTCCCTGATGCATGATTACAAAATCTCTAACAAGACTAGGTTCATAAACATTCAATATGAATCCATGATTAAAGAGATGCTCATCGATCTTGATATACCATGCTCAAGGAGCCTATTTAATATAGAAGATGGATTTGATAAGTTTGTAAACTATGTGTTGTTGTCTTGGTGTAACATATCACTTTGGTTGATAAGTTGGTAAACTTTTTGTCATTGGCTTGGCATAACATATCACTCTGGTTGAGTCATATAGACTTCTTCATTGAGATCTACATTAAGAAAATACTCTTAACATCCATTTGGTGAACTTTCTAGCTAATCATGTTCTCATTGCCAAGACCATGTTAATAATGTTATTTTTTGTAGTGGGGGAAGAAGTTTCATCATAGTTAATGCTTATTATATTTTTTCATGGCTCCCTACCACAAATTGGTCCTTGTACTTATCAATGCTACCATATATCTCATACTTGATTTAGAAGAGCCATTTGCATCTAATATCCTTCTTCACTGGTGGAAGATCTAGAAGCTTGTATGTATTTTTCCTTAGTAAAGCCTGATATTTTGCATCAATTGCATCCTTTCAATACAGTGAATCAATTGCCTCTATGAATAACTATACAAATGAGATCTAGATTCACCTCTTTATAGGACTTGCTATGAGTTTTGGTTTAATGAGAGATGGAGATGTTATTACATCATCTTTAACATCTTTTATTGTGTCTTAGTACATGTTACCAAGATATTTGTTTGGATGAGAGAATAATGAAGGTGATGAGAGAGGAGGAAGTTGATCCAATGGTAATAAAGCATTTTCTCACACTTCTTCATCAGGATCCTCATCTTCAAGTTGAATAATCATTAGTTTTTGAGAACTAGAGGTGCTTCATTTTGTTCCTCATCAAAAAAATCCCTACTAATGTACACTTTCTTTCTGAATGCATCCATAAGTTCTTATCCTTTGGACTCTAAACTATACCCAAGAAAAAAATATTTCAAAGACTTACCATCAAAAATTATCTTTGGTACTGTGGAAACATGCATGTAAGATGTACATCCAAGAACTTTAAAATATGATATAGAGAGATTCTTATTAATCCAAGCTTCATGAGGTGTGGTATTTCCAAGCACCTTGGTGGCTGATTGGTTCAAAAAATACATTATTGTGTGAACCACTTTATATTAGAATGCAAGAGCAATATATGCATCTTTCAACATACAACACACCATTTCAACAATAGTACAATTACACTCTTTACAACATAATTATGTGTTCGTGTGTACATGGTGGTCAATTATCTTAAGATCCCATGCTCTTGAAGTTAGTTAGAAAATTCTTTGTGAATTCATTGCCTTGATGTTGTTAGTGTAAATAGTGGTATTATACACCTAGTTAGCTATACCTTTTCTAGGATTGATTTATTCGCACCTAACTTAAGTTTACTTCATTTTTTTTATGATTTTATCTCACCTCATGCAGTTGAAACATGTGTCCTCACTATGTGAGACACCTATTGCATTCATATTTGACACTTGCTCACACACTTGACAAGTGAGCTTATAAGTGTTGCATCTTTGGAGGGTTAGTCACTATTTGATTCCTACCTTCCTACCTCATTTACTTTGGTTATATATGCAAGGTTCCTCATTATATTTTCATACTCTTAATTTTGTATATTGATACACATACTATTGTGTACTATTTTGTTGTTTTTCCCTTAGATTTGGAAATCTTTTGTTCAAATACAACAAGACCTTGTGGCTTTAATGGCTTTATTATTCCCATTTGAATGAGCCTATCTTGGTCCTTAGAAAGATTAGCAAAAAATTCAAAAAGAGGAGGATTAGTGTAGTTGGCACCAAAAGCACACTTTGTTGAATGAAAAAGGGAAACCCACACTAAATATTGAGAACCTAACTTTGATAAGACATTTGGGACCAATTGTTCATCTTTATTTTCTATTCCACATTGCTTGACTTGAAACCTTAAAAAATATATCTTAGTGAAGAACCTTTGAATTGTGTTAAATTGTGGATTAAGAATTATTATTTCATTCTCTAATTGATGTTCCCTCATTACATCTTTCTTAGCAAAAAAATTTTTCTAATGTTGTCTATATAATATTGGGTTTTGTAGCTTGACATCAATGTGAAAGAGAATTGAGAGAAATGGACATGCACAAACTACCATAGGCTTCATTATAATGATAATGTCATTTATGTTTTTTAGTTGATCATGTAGGTTCAAGTTCCAACCCCTTAGTGACTTGATGTAATCCTAGTTTCTTGAGTTTTATCTCCATTGGTATTTTCTATTCAAAGAAGTTAAATGGGGTTAGGATTAGGCCCATTTTGCATAATAACACGACAACACCCCTTGATTCAATATTAGGTGATCCACCCAAGTTTTGGAACTTTATGAGTTAGTATGTTTTACAATATAAATAATTCATATAATTTTTTTAGAAAATGTCACTCAATTTTGAGCTATTGATCACAAGAAATTTTCCTATTTTTAAAACTACAAAGACTAAATGACAAAAAAATTGCTTTAAGGAGAGATCATACCTTGTCTTCCAAATACTTAGTGTATTTAGCACAAATTAAGATTTCTGATTACTATTCTCAATCAAAAAAGGAAGAAATTTAGGGAGAGACAATCATGTGTTTGTTGAATCCTGAAACAAGGGCACAAAGAATGCTGATGTTTGAAAAGGAAAATGATGATCTTCAACAACATCACATTTTTCTATCTACACCAAGATGGGTGGTTCTTCTTCTTCTCCATCTTCGTCAACCATAACTTCAAACAAAATTAAGAATAAGGGTATGACACTCTTTGCTTCTATAAACAACATATCACACAAATGACTTTTTGATCTTGGGGCATCACACGGCATGGCTACATCATGGGAGTTATTTTTTGCATTTGATCCTTGATCATTCATGCCAATATTGATGAAAAATAATGCTTATATGACAACTCTTGAAAAAGTATCTATTGAAATTGGTGAATGAACATTCAATGATGTACTTTGTTTACCTTCTTTATCCACTAATATCCTTTCCTTTTATTAGATTAAATGTAGTGGCACACAAAAAATGAGTTCAGTTCATTTCTTATTTTTTGATCATCATACATTATAGAGTAGAGACATCATTTCTACGAGTCATGTTGATCATGAGTCTAGATTGCATTTCTTTTATTCATTTGGTTCAAGTGACTTTGATGATGGTTTCAATATAGATGGCATTAATACCTTGAACATTTAGGAGATACATTTTGGTTATTTGAACCTAGGAGTTCTATTCTCCTAATTAGTTCCTACACCTCTTGCTTTTCTAGTGTTGAGTGTTTCCACTATATTTGACTGGGATGATTACTTGCATGGCATGTTAGACTTCTTTAGTGAATCTTATATTTTGGAGTTGGAAAGAACTTTTGATGAAAACCATATCAATTTTGTTGTCAAGACATCTGCATCTTTGGTTCATGTTCTACATCAGCCTTCAAATTGAGCATTTAAGAAACTTATAGAGATTTTTTCAATGTTTTTGGATCGTGTGCATCATTCAGATACTTTTATTCTTCTCATATGAGAATTTATACATTTTATTTTATGCGTCATTTCTATTTTGGAGAAGCTTTTGTTCCCATTGGATTTTCTTCTTTTCTTCACTTTGTGAAAAAATTGAACACCAATATTGTACACACATAAAAATGTCCTTATAATTAATCTTAATTCTTCAATTTATTAAGTGAGTATTATTATCCATTTAATTAATTCATCATTATTATTTTTTGTCATTATTAAATTATCATATGATTCATTAAATTAAGTCATATTAATCTATTTATTTAATAAATCCCTAAATCTATCCTATCTCTAACCTCTATCATATCATAAACTTCTCCATTTATAACTCCTTCCAACCCTATAATTTACACCCACTTATAAAATGTGGAATAAATTTCCTCTAACTACCTCCAACCACCTTCTTTATCCCACATCTCTCCCTCAATTTTATCTTCCATTTAAGGATACCTATAAATACATTCTCATTTTGCATTCAAACGCCTCTTGGATCTTTGTTTGTTCTTATATCTTTAATATCTTTTGCATCTCTGATCTTTACAATTCTATAACTCTCAAATTAAATAGCTTTTTATCTCTCTTTACTAGCTTATTTCACTCATCACATTTTCATATTTAATTTGATCTTTAGTCTCCATTCTTCATAGCTTCTTGTGTATGGTACTCTGAGAGAAAAAGTCATTTAAACCACAAGATCTTGTTGATAGGAGGGAAATGGAATGAAACTTCATTTAATGTAATTATTTTGTTTTGAGTTAATGTTATTTGTACTTGCATGAAGTACTTCATTGTGGTGATGTTGGTACATGTAGATCTCTAATGTGGTTTAAAATTTCCCTCATTCGTATAAGTACATAGTCTATTATTTTAGACTCATCATTTTGCATACCTTAGTCCTTAAGTTACTTGAGGTGAAATGTTAGTGTAAAAAAGCCATTATAAATGTATGTAGCTAATAACCTTTCTAGGTTTGACCTATTCACACCTATATTTAGTTCACTTAGGCCTTTTTATTTTTTTGTCTCACCTCATGTGGTTGAGACACATGTCCTCACTTCATGAGACACCTATTGCATTCATGTTTGGTAGTTACACACTAGTTAATTGAGCTTACCCGTGTTCCATCTTTGGAGGGTGTAACATCATAATTTGCATCTCTATACAATTTATTTCTCACATAGGCTATATTTTAGCATACATAGCCTCTCATACTTGATCTCATTATTCTAGGTCAATTTTGATCAAAATTATGACTTCTCCTCGGCGTGTCGGACCTCAGGTCCCATTTTGGTTTTGCATTCGAGGGAGCATGTTTACTTAGGCTACTTGCTTCCCACAATCAAGGTCCAATTTTAAATCATGTAAAGGTTAGATTACATGAGAGAGAAATTTAAGTTTGTGTTGGCTTTCTTTGAAATTAACACCCCAAAATGCTATGGAGAGGTATAAAAGCAAGTTTATCTCCCTTATTTTTACACACACAAGATTCAATCAAGAACTCAAGTTCAAGAATGAAAGAATCAAGCATCCAAGGAATTTTTTCCCACCATATTCCTCAAATTTAACATTGTGGTAAGATTCAACATCCTTCATGTAATCACGTTTTCATGATTTTTCTTTTATGTCTTGTGGAGTTATGTTATTGCATTTACACTTGTGATTAAATTCAAAGAGTATTGCATGAACAATGTATAAGACATCTCAATTCTCAAATAGCCTCTGCTAAATATTAAAGTGTGCTTTCAATACCATTTTAATTTTATAGTTAATTATAAAGCCAAGCTTTGACCTAGGCAAGCTCCTTCCAACCCATCATTTTTCTCTTTTTCCTGTGTGCATAGGAACAAGTAGCACACGCATAGGGAAAAAATATAGATTGAGCATGAGAAAAGTTGTAGATTATCTATTTTCAAATCTAAAATAGTCAGGAGAGGTTTCCCCAGACAACTAAGTCCTGGGAGCAAGTTTTCCAACTTGACTGAGTCCTAATTCTTCCCAAGATTTAGATGATTAGTTATCATTTGTACTTCCTAATGTTCTATTGGAATTTGCATATTAGTTTTATATTTTCATATGCACTTTGAAAGTTATCATTTTTTGATATTTTACCCTAGATCTTGCATCCCTTCTATAATTTCATAATCACCTTTCAAATCCATTCATGAAGAACCATTTAATTCACCTTGTTCCCAAGGATCTTGAGACAAGTGTAACATTCTCCTTCCAATGTGATGTGAATATTGAAATAGGCCCAAGAGTCCTAGTTTACATGCATAGACTAGTGAGCCATACTTTACCATATTACAAAGGGTTATAATAGTTTGAGTCCCACCTTCCGACATCATATACCTTGCATATATGTGTAAGGATCTTCATTGTATCTTTATTCACTTGTGGAAGGTTATGAGATAGTTCTTTTTATTCTATTTAAGTGAAGGGTTATAAGACAATGACCAAATGACCTTTACACAAGGGCTTAACAATTATTTTAATTTCTCAAGTTATTTTTTCTGAGCCAATAAACCCACATTTTTCTTGAGAGATCATCTACAAAGAGTAGAAAATACATAGAATTATTATGTTTTGGTGGCATTAGTCTACATAGATTAGTGTGGACCAATTCTAAAGAACTTGAGGCTTTATTCATTGCATTAGGAAAATAATCTTAATATGAATTTCTAGCAAGATAATGTGGGAAAAGACCTTTTCATTTATGCATGGGGGAAGGTTCTAGCACCATATTTATTTTACTCAAGGCAAGAAGATAACAAAAACTATGATGTCTAAATCTTCAATGCTAAAGATTTTTGGCTGAACTAGTTTTTACTAGAAGATCTTTAACTTTATATGTGATATCAATAAGGTTAAACATTTTTCTAATTCCTTAAGTGTGAGAAATAATAACACTGTTTCTAAATTTATTGTTAGAGCACCCAAAAAAATCAATTTGCACATCCAATAGCCCTTCACATGTCCCAGAGAATCAAACGAGAGATGAATTTTTACCAAGAGTGAATAATACATGATTTGATGGTGCACAATGTACAAGAACTATGGATAAAAATGGAGGTGTGAAGAGGTAAGGAATAACCACTAATAACTATCTCGACCAAAAAATGAAATGCACTAAACATTATACAAGTAACTAATTACTAATAATGCAAAATATCAGTAGCCTATGTAAACCTAAGCCTGCATTAACACCCTCCCTGAAGTTCAACTTAGAGAGATTATCATGTAAGATGAGTCTCGATAACAAGGTAATTTTAGGTAACCATGCACAATTATAATCAATTAATTGAAATCTCTCATAATTAGAGAGAAGAATAAAAACCCAATGGGAGAAAACTCCTCCAAAAGAGAGAAAACTAAAAATTCTCAAAAACAAAAGGTGAAAGAAAGGGGACTCCTTAGGAATACACAAGAACAAATTCTTTCACCCTTAACATTGATTGCAACAAAAGATACCAAGGAGATGTCAAAGGTTTAGTGGACATGTCTACAACTAGACTAAAACCAAGATACAAAAAAGAGCTAGAAGTAAACATGTGATCATCAACATCATCAACCCAATCAAAGTAAATGAAGCCCACAATTTAAATAGATATTATTGTGTAGTGAATTCCAAACTATGTATTTCCATGAATGTACCTTGAGATAAATTTGGCTAGATTTCAATCACTCTCATGAGGATCTTCATAGAAAGGGGGACAAGACCAAATATAAAGGAAATACCAAGACAACTATATGTCAAGTACAAAAGACAACCTATAAACTATCGATACAAAGTGGAATTAACTTACATAGTGGTGAAACTAGAAAACAACACAATAGTTAACTGAAAAGGAGTGGTGATTCAGTTGCAATCACCCATCCCAAACCTCTAAAGAAAATCAAGAGCATAATTTTGCTAAAAGATAAAAATACCTATAGAAGATTGATGAACCTAAAAACCAAGGAAGTAATGCAACAAAACAAGGTCATTCATATCAAAACACTCAATCAAAACTCATTGATTATCTAAAATCATGATAGGAGAACTTCCTATGAGAATCAAATATTTTTCAAAAATAACAAGTATGAGAATATCCGCCCATGTCTCTGCATATAATTGTAGGATTGTGATGACATCTAGTGAACTGGAAGAAAGCAAGAAACTATTTGTCTTCCATACCAAGCCTTAGGGGTTTGTTTGAGACCACACAATTAATGTTGTAGCTTTCAAACTTTTGAAGGGTCCTAAACAAACCTTGCTAGTTTCTCCATATAGATCTCCTCTTGAAGATTAGCATGCAAGAAGACACTCTTTACATCTATTTTATACACTTACCAACCTTCAGATGTAACAAAAAAAATTACAAGACAAATAGAATCCATCTTGTCCATAAGAGAAAAGGTCTTAGAATATTCAACACCCTCAACTTTATAAAACCCCTTACCCATATGACAAACCTTGTAGTTGTCAATAGAACCATCAACTACAAACTTGGTATGATATACCCACTTGCACCCAACCAACTTTCTTCCCTTAGAAAGGGGAACAATACCCCAAGATTCATGCTTTGATGGCTCCATATTCCAAGAGAAAGGGTAAGAATACAAATAAGTCCAAGATAGATTCTCCTACAAGTAGTGAGCCTCCCTCCAAGCCTAAGGTAGAGGATTAGTCTTTTGCTCATTCTTTTGATTTGTTGTTAGTTTTTATGTCCTTGGGTTGTATTTTTTTAAGGAGCAACACCTTTATTTTTTTGTTGATTAATATAAAAAATATTTACAACAATAAAATTTAGTGGAAGCAAAGGACTAAAAATGTTAGTATTCCTCAACATTGAGATACCCACTATTACCCAAGTGTTAAAAAACATCAAAGTTATAGCACTAGCCACCCAATAAGCATTAGACGTGGATGGAGTTGATGTGGATCTATAGAATCAACCACCTCATTGATAGCGTTTTGAATATTGTGAAATACTTAAAAACATTCTAATGTTCATTCTATAAAAAATTTAATTATATTTTAAATAAGTAGATTCAAAGGTCATTGGATGATTACATTAGAAAGCCTATAAATATTTATTGTAGATATTGTAAATGATCTTCAATTTTTGCAAAGTAAGAGATTCATTATTTTGAAAAAGCAATTCAAATTTTTTGATAATTGAGAAGGAATATTTGTGAGTCTATGCGCTCATGAATTTGAATGTTTTTCTCTTAAATAGATTGTAAGTCAGTGTGCTTCTTTTAATTTCCAATTGTCATTCTTATGTATGAGCATGTGGTAATTGTTGTAAATGTTTGATTTCTTCTTATATGGTGAAAATATTCAATAGAATTTCATAATATTTCATTGATTATACAACTTGTGTATTGGGAAGTTGTTTGAATTTATTTTTAGCTAGTATAAAGAATTCCTAGACCATTCGTGTTTCAAGGTTATGAAAATGATGATTGCATTTTCTACTTTTTGGTTAAAAACATACCCCATTTCATATTTTTTTAAACAAAAATACTTGATTTGATAAAGGATTTGTACCTTCAAAATACATAGGGAAGTTAATTAATAAATTATTAAATGGTTGATTGATTATTTATCTTGTTAGTCGACAAAATGGAGTTAAGGATAATCAATCATTTGGAAAAGACAAATTTGATAACCAACAATAATCAATAGGGCATGCAACCTTAGATTTTTGGGAAATCCCACTCTTGTTGTGGAATCAAGATTTGTGGAATAAGTAGACGAGAAGAGATCCCTTTCCTATATCATTTTGTATAGGTAAACTTTTAGTGGTTGTTCGATCATTCATTAATCAAGCTATGGATATTTATTGAGTATATGAGTAGTTATTAAGTGTGGAAAGTTCTTTGTTTTATTTAGTAAAAAGGAGACGTGTCATTGTAGCTATTTGTGGTTATGGAAGTGCTTTGATATAAAGGATAATGTAGTGGAAAATAAAATCACAAAGGCATTTGTGATTTCAAAATGAAGGCATAGAGAAAGTGGCAATTTACTACCCTTACTTCTTGATGCATTCATGACAATTGTCATCATTATCATTAGAATTCACTAGACATCTCTTTTGCACACATATTGTCTCATGCAAGAGCTATTTGAACCACTCTATTATATTTGATAATAAAAACATGACTTGATTCCACTTGGAAGGTATATTTTATTGACTTTCTTGACATCTTAGATGACATCATAAATAATTCAAAATTTTTATTGTATTAGGTATATAGGTATTCATCACCTCATATTCCTTTCATTCCTTTAGTTCATCCTAATGTTCTTAAAGTTCCCTCCATTCCTCTTAATCTTCTTATTGTTACTTCAACTTCTTGTTGTCACGTACCTTGCATCTATTAAAGTCACAATTGCTATTTTACATCATTTCAAAGTTTAATGTATATTAAAGTTTTGAGTGCTTCAAGCTTAAAGTTATTGATCTGAAAACTCTAGCAAGTGTTCTTACTCAACTAAGTTTTTCAGTTATCAAATTTGAAATCAACCACTTAACTTAATTAATCTCAAATATGATCCAAGATCTTTAATTAATGATTTTGAATCCAATATACAAATTCAGTTCATCAACCTTATGAGCTCTTTGATTAGTGTTTTTTTTACTTAACCAAACTTAGTTCAATGCAAAATAAAGAACCATAATCAATAGTTAAGTAAATTATTAAACACCTAGAAAAAACATGAAGATCATAGAAGCTAAATAAACCATACGATGAGAGAGGTTTGATAATGGAGTTCACCAGACTTTGGCTATGCCTCCGGATCTGTTTGAACATGAATCGTATATTCCTTCTTCTGGAAGATGTTGGGACCTTCTCATAAGTGTTACAAAAATAATTACCTTTTCCTTAAACAAATATTCAAGAAGGCATCACACACCTATGACCTTACTCCATACATCAGAAGGATGAACTCATTACATATCTTTTCCAAACATTCTCTCTAAGAATCTCCTGAATGACTTCAAAAGCCTATTACCCCTTTAAATACATAAAATATGTATAATAAGGCTTAAAACCATAAATAAAAAATAAAAACCCCTATAAATCTTGTATACCATGTATACTATGTTTAGAGCCCTTTCCCTTTTACAAATTTGGCTCCATCCACTAATTAGGGGTTGTTAATAACCACATGAGGTTATTATCAACAAAATTTGGGCTTAACAAATGTTTGCAAACAACATAGCCCAATAATATTTTAAAATTTGTTCAACGACGCAATGGTACAATGAATTTTTAGTTGGCGCAGGCTCGAGGGTTTGAACCAAACCAATGACCTTTATAACTAAATCTCAAATATTAACATAACAAAATTAACCACTGATAATTAATAATAAAGAGATGGTTGTGTGGTGCAATGGTGAGCCTATGGAATACGGAGGTGGAGGTTAGGGGTTTGATTCTCCTAACCATATTTTTTTCAAATTTTTGTAAACTGATTGCCACTAAGGTGCCACATGGTAGCACCTGATTGGGCCATGTGGCATCTCACCATTCACTAACAGTGCCATGTTGGATGTTGATAATGCTGCCACATTACCACTAATTGGATGCCACATGTCGACACTCGATTGGTTCATGTAGGTCACATCATCATACCACATGTCAATATGTCATGTCATCATGTTGATTGTGCTTTTGCTAACATCATCAAGTCAACCCTTTTTTTTTTGCAAACTTTGACTGGCCAAAACTTTCATGTATGAACTCTATTTTTGAAACTGAATATAGTTCTAGAATCAGTGTGACGAGCACTACAAACTACCATCATTTTTTCTTGGATTTGACACAATCAATTTTTATCCTTTTTGAACATTTGATTCCCCTATTTGACCAAACCTTTGACTACGCATAACTTTCACGTATGATCTCTTTTTGGCCTGTTCAAGTTACACTTTGACCATTTCAGCGAGCTCTTTGATCTGGCACCATTTTTAGAAGAATTTGGGACACTTGAATTTTTAGTGAAAAATCCACCTTGATCAGTTATGATCAATATTGTCAAATTTGTTTTGTAAAAGTGTATCTTTTTACTGAACTTTTAGCTTGCAACATAGTTTCAACAACTTGTGTCTATACTAATTTTTAAATGTGTGACAAATATTACTCATTGCAAGTTTGCAGGTGCCCCACTATGGAACTCTCATGGCAACAAGAGTACACATGACTCACATTTATGATCTAGTACTTTTCATATCTTTTTTATTTTGGGTACATGTAAATGTATTTACTTTAATGTTGATTGCCTAATTTCACTTTTCTACATTTGCATGCTACCTCACATGCAAGTCAAAGTGGAGGAAAATGCCAAGGTGAAATTGTACATCCATGCCTTTTCTTCTTAAGGTTTAGGACCACTACAAGTGGGTTGTATTTTACACATTATTGATTAGTACATGCAAGATGTTATTTTTTGTGTGAAATTTAATAAATAATTTTACCCTATACTATCCTCATCATCACTTATATTAAGATGCAAATCTAACTTTAATTTCCACATTTAGTCATCCATTACCATGGTTTAGATCTTCAATTGTAGAACTGATTTGGATTAGCTATATGGTCACATTCTTCATCTAGATCCATGCTGCTTCATTTTCTCACCAAATATTATAGTAGAGTAACTGCTAATTAAAATTCAAAACCATTGCTAATCTAATTAAATAACATGCAATTCTTTACTAGCTTCTTCACTATCCTAAAAACAAATAGAATTGAAACACTATACACTTTAACTGGAAATGAACTAAACACCTACAACAATTAGTCCACCAATACTGCTCAAAGCTATAGGAATACAATCACACAACTCAAACAATAAGCTTATGCAGATTCTATCAAAAGACTTATCAAACTACTACATGGGTAAGTGCACAAAGATGGGGGACCAAAAAGATGCCACTTTTCTTTTTGGCCCCCCATCGCGCATAGTGCACACGCACTAAAGGGCATGCGCCCTATAGGGTGCACACCCTATGGCTTGGGTTTCCCAAGCCTTAGGCTTGAGCAATCCAAACCAAAGCGTGTGTGCCCTATAGGTCGCATGCCCTTTTAGAAAACCATTATAAAGTTTGTTGCACGTGGGTTTGGAAGCTCATTTTGCTTTCTCAAACCTGCGTTTTCAGCTAAGAGGAGATTCTAAAGCACACACGCCCTCTTATATTTGCTTGTGAATCGATTGTTTTTATTCATCCATCGATCAAATGGCTCTAGGGCATCATCAAGTTTGATCTAGAACAAGAGGTAAGTGTTTTTATAGCTTATCATGCCTCTTATTTGTTTTAAAATTTCAGTTTTGTTGCTATTTGTTTTGTTAAAATTTGTTTTTGTTTAAATTTTTTTTGTTCAAATTTGTTTTTGTTTAAATTTTTTGTGTAATGAAGATTTTAAAATGTAGTTTTTTTAATTGCTAGGAAGAAATAATCTCCCTCCACCAAACCCTTTGTCTCCTCATGAAGAACCGAATGAAGAAACAAATGAAGAAAATGAACCTCAATTGCCTCCACCAATCGAGAAACCTCCTCTTGGAACACAACAAAAATTGATGAACCAAATTGAAAGAGGGCAAAAAGAATTAAAATCTTTAATTAATAGGTTAAAAGATTCTAGTGGTACAAATCCCGGAAGGGAAAGACTTGCAAAATCATTGGAAGCAATCTTGACCCATGTAAGCTCAATTAGTGGGCAAATTAATTTATGGCGGGATAAAAGAGAAGAACAAAAATAATATTATGCAAATAAATTATCTTATGCGGACATAAAAAAGAAAAAAATACAAAAGATGACATTTGCCAGCTATTTAAAAACCAGGGGACGCAAATACTCTTAGAACTACAACAAGGAGGTTCCCAATTCATTGGTGCGTAAATGAAGACATTAAAAACAATTTTTGGGAGAGATGGTGGATGGTCTTTGATTCACCTCCTTGTAATAATCATGAGGTTTCTATATATTTCTTGAGGAAACTCTATTGCAAGTTTGTACTCAAGGAGGTGCCAAATTATTTTGACATTCTGGATTCTTAGGGTAGAAGAGGGGGCTCATCATTTGATCGAGTAGGGGCACATCATGACCCTAATGCACCTAGGGCTGCTATTGGCAAGCCACAGTTAGATCATGTTAGTATTCCTTCCATTGTGAAGGAACATGTAGAGGCAGACACACTAGGCACAATTAGTGCTCTGACACAAACTCTCATTCAGTGTGCCACTCCTTTAATTGAGGGTGACTATGGTCAATCCTCGAGGGGGCATATTTGTTGGTCATGTGGATGCTTGTGCACATTTGGTATTAGCGAGAGAGAGGAAGAGGATTTTGGATTGATGATTGATAGCTTTCTAAATACGACATTTGGCATTGACACACAGGTAAATATTTCCAAGTTCATTAAATTGCTTTGATCATATTTCATTTATAAAAGAATAACTATTTAATTTAGTATCTATTGTTTATGATAAAAATTCGGGGCAAGAGTGTCAGTGGAAGTGGAAGTGGCAATGATCCTAATGTCCCCTTTTACACATTGTCGTCAATTCCACAAGTATGTATTGAATAAAACATTTAATTAGCATATTTGATTATTATGTAATTATATGAATAATTGTATCCTAACTTATTGTGCATGTGCATTAGATGTGCACTAGTGGACCATCGACGTTCACAATAGATAGTGAAGGGCATCGTGCAACTTTCCTTGAGGCATCTTTATTTGCATATTAATTGGATTTACTTGATCATATTTAATTAATGAATGAATGACTAAATTACTAGACAAATTATGATTAAAATCTAGAGGCACGATGATTACATTCTTTCACCTGGGCTTGTGAGGTCACCATTGAGTTCACAGGTATACATGTAATAATGCATTATAATTAACATGTCAGTAGTACATTCTTATATGAATGGTTATCTTATAATTTTCCATGTACATGTGCACTAGTTGAATGTTGGAGCTTCGACTTCGACACCGCACACCGGAAGATGCGGTGGAACCTTCATGGAGGTATCATTTACTCATTGGTAGGGTTGTAAAAAATATATGTAATCTTGATAATTGCATAATTTACTTTTTTTGTTTCATTTTCAGCTTTTGACATCAGAGACTCCTCCTTCTGTCCATGATACTTTGGATCGTGGAGTAGCTGTAGCAGTAGCTAGTTATGAAGCACTGACTGAGGTATGAAAGAGATCACTTAACTTTAATTGTTATTTTAATAGTTTGTATTGAATTTTATAATGATATCCATGTATGTATTTTAATTATTATTTTGATCATTGTTTTAGGGACTTATGACTCTAGATCGCCAGCATCCACCTTCGGTGGATGAACATAGTGACTATTTGCTAGCGGTAAGCCAATATTCAATTTTATGTCATTGTATAATTCAATTTTGATGTATATTAGTTATCTCTATCTTTTTTTTTTATCAGGTCGAGCTACAAAAGAGTCTAGACAGGAGAACGAGTGAGCACACTCGGAAGACTATGGCATCCACTGCATCTCCATCGATGCGATGATCGAAGATAGCTCGGGATTTGTTTTCTTCCCCTAGTGGGAAAGGACTAGATTAGGGATATGGATTGTATGCCTATATGGCATTAGTGGACATATTTTTTATATATTGTATCAGTGATACGTTGTACATCCATTTGGCTTTGAGGAAGCCAGTTTTACTGTATTGAATATATTCAATGTATGATATTATTGGACATATATATTTGACTTCATGCCCTACGAATATTTTTTTTTTATGTTTTAGGTATGCAACTCATATGTTTGGTGTATTGATGTATACTAAATTATGTTTATGTTCATGTCTTTGCTTTGTAAATTTCCCATGCCTTATAGTTATGCTTGTATGTTTATCGATGTATGTTTAACTTGTTGACTGTGCTACAAATGCCAGTCACTATCCTCAATAATAGTCAATTCCTTAACTGTAATAATAACAAAAGTAATGAAATGAATGCATAAATGTATAAATATAATATAAGGATTCTTGGGGTACCCTAATGTTGGCAAGAGTTCTTTTATTAATAAGATTACTATGGCAGATGTGGATGTGCAACCTTATGCTTTTACAAACTAACTTCTAATTATCCCCTAACTGACTGATTGTTAATGACAAACATGAGAATACATATTTGCACTCGTCCTACTGCTCACCCTGGAGTCGTCGATGTCATTTAAATGACTGTGTGTGCCAAAAAAGGTTGTTAGTAGAATTTATCCGACCATTCAAAGTTGTTGGAACAAACAGTTCGATGCTACGACTGACAGTTTGAAAGATATGCAACATTGGTCATTTGAACTAAGGAACACTTTGAGTTCTGACACCGACCGCGAAGGTGTTGCTGAATTTAAAAGAAGTTGAATCTCTAAAAATTGAGATAGACTTTTGTAGTCCTCGGCAACACGGTCTCGTAGCACCTGACGGATCGATTCTACCTTGCACGAGCTCTGAGATATGACCCCACAAAGATCATTGATTTCATGCTTAAGAGACCTTGAGGGACACTTCGTCCCAGAGTCATCAACAGGGTTCGAACAACTGTGCATGGTGAATGAGGTTGCCCCTAGCATTTACCCAACCATTCGGAGCTATTGTAACTAACGGTTCGATGCTACGACCGACGGTTTGAAAGATATGCATCGTTGGTCATTTGAACTGAGGAACACTTCGAGTTCTCACACCAATCGAGAATGTGTTGCCAAATTTAAAAGAAGTTGAATCTCTGAAAAATGAGACAAGCTTTTGTAGGCCCCAGCAACACGGTCCCGTAACACCTGATGGATCGATTCTACCTTGCACGAGCTCTGAGATATGACCCCACAAAGATCACTAATTTCATGCTTAAGGGACCTTGAGGGACACTTCAGCACAGAGTCCTCAATGGGGTTCAAATGAATATACATGGTGAATGAGGTTGCCACTAGCATTTACCCAACCATCCAGAGCTTTTCGAACAGACTGTTTGATGCTACGACCAACGGTTTGAAAGATATGCAACGTTGGCCATTTGAACTGAGGAACGCCTTGACTTTTGACACCAACCAAGAATGTGTTGTCAATTTTAAAAGAAGTTGAATTCCAAAAATTGATATAGGCTTTTGTAAGCCCCAACAACACAGTTCCATACCACATGACAGATCGATTCTTCCTCTCACGAGCTCTGAGATATGAACCCACAAAGATCGTTGAAGGACACTTCAGCATAGAGTCATCGACGGGGTTTGAACGAATGTGCGTGCTGAATGAGGTTGCCCCTAATGTTTACCCGACCATTCAAACCTATAGGAACTGATGGTTCGATACTATGACCGACGGTTTGAAAGATACGCAACGTTGGTCATTTGAACTGAAGAACACTTTGAATTCTAACACCGACCGAGAATGTGTTGCCGAATTTAAACAAAGTTGAATCTCTAAAAACTGAGATAGGCTTTTGTAGGCCCCTGCAACATGGTCCCGTAGCACCTAACGAATCGATTCTACCTTGCACGAGCTCTGAGATATGACCTTGCAAAGATCATTAATTTCATGCTTAAGAGACCTTGAGGGACACTTCGGCCCAGAGTCATCGATGGGGTTCGAATGACTGTGCGTGCTAAACGAGATTTCCCCTAGCATTTACCTGACCATTTGGAGTTGTTGAAACTAACAGTTTGATGCTACGACCGATGGTTTGAAAGATACGCAACATTGGTCGTTTGAACTAAGGAACACTTTGAGTTCTGACACCGACCGAGAATGTGTTGCCGAATTTAAATGAAGTTGAATCCCTGAAAATTGAAACTGGATTTTATAGGCCCTAGCAACACGGTCCTGTAGCACCTGATGGATCGATTCTACCTCGCACGAGCTCCGAGATATGACCCTGCAAAGATCATTGATTTCATGCTTAAGAGATCTTGAAGGACACTTCAGCACAGAGTCATCAGCTAGGTTTGAATGACTGTGGATGCCGAACGAGGTTGCCACTAGTGTTTACCTAACCATTCGAAGCTACTGGAATTGATGATTTGATGCTACGACCGATGGTTTGAAAGATATGCAGCATTGGTCGTTTGAACTGAGGAACACCTTAAGTTTTGACACCAACCGAGAATGTGTTGTCGATTTTAAACGAAGTTGAATCTTTTAAAACTGAGACAGGCTTTTGTAGGCCCTGACAACACGGTCCTGTAGCAACTAATAGATTGATTCTACCTCTCATGAGCTTTGAGATATGACCCCATAAAGATTGTCAATTCCATGCTTAAGGGACCTTGAGGGACACTTCAGCATGGAGTCATTAGCGGGGATTGAACAACTGTGCATGGTGAATGAGGTTTCCATTAGCATTTACCCAACCATCTAGAGTTGTTCAAATAGATGGTTCGATGCTATGATCGATGGTTTGAAAGATACGCAATGTTGGCCATTAGAACTGAGGAACACCTTGAGTTATAACACCGACTGAGAATGTGTTGCCAATTTTAAAGGAAGTTGAATCTCCAAAAATTGAGACAAGCTTTTGTAAGCCCTGGTAACATGGTCCCGTAGCACCTGATGGATTGATTCTACCTCGCATGAGCTCCGAGATATGACCTCACAAAGATCACTGATTTCATGTTTAAGAGACCTTAAGGGACGCTTCAGCACGAAGTCATTGGCGGGGTTTGAACGACTATGGGTGCCAAACAAGGTTGCTACTAGTGTTTACTTGATCATTCAGAGCTATTGGAATAGATGGTTCAATGCTACGACCGACAGTTGGAAAGATACGCAACATTGGCCATTTCAGTTGAGGAACACTTTGAGTTTTGACACCGATCGAGAATGTGTTGCCAATTTAAATGAAGTTGAATCTCTAAAAAATGAGATAGGATTTTGCAGGCCCTGACAACAAAGTCTCATAGCAACTAATGGATTGATTCTACCTTGCACGAGCTCTGAGATACAACCCTGCAAAGATCACCGATTCAATGCTTAAGAGACCTCGAGGGACACTTCAGCACGGAGTTGTCGGTGGAGATCAAATGACTATGTGTGGTGAATGAGGTTGCCACTAGTGTTTACCCAACCATTTGGAGCTATTGGAACAAACGGTTTGATGCTACAACCGACGGTTGGAAAGATACGCAACGTTGGCCGTTTCAGCTGAGGAACACTTTGAGTTCTGACACCGACCGAGAATGTGTTGCCAATTTTAAACGAAGTTGAATCTCCAAAAACTGAGACAGGCTTTTGTAGGCCCGGGCAACACGGTCCCGTAGCAATTGATGGATCTATTCTACCTTGCATGAGCTCCAAGATACAACCCCACAAAGATCGTCAATTCCATGCTTAAGGGACCTTGAGGGAGACTTCAGCACGGAGTCGTTGGCGGGGATCGAATGACTATGTGTGGTGAACAAGATTACCACTAGCATTTACCCAGCCATCTAGAGTTGTTGGAATAGATGGTTTGATGCTACGACTGATGGTTGGAAAGATACACAATGTTGGTCATTTTAGCTGAGGAACACCTTAAGTTTTGACACCGACTGAGAATATGTTGCCAAATTTAAAAGAAGTTGAATCTCCCAAAACTGAGATAGGATTTTGTAGGTCCCAACCACATGGTCTCATAGCAATTGACGGATCGATTTTACCTCAAGCTCTGAGATACGACCCTGCAAAGATCGTCGATTCCATGCTTAAGGGACCTTGAGGGACACTTCAACACGGAGTCATCGACGGGGATCAAATGACTATGCATGGTGAATGAGGTTGCCACTAGCATTTACTTGACCATTCAGAGCTGTTGGAATAGATGGTTCGATGCTACAACCGACGGTTGGAAAGATACGCAACATTGGTCATTTTAGCTGAGGAACACTTTGAGTTTTGACACCGACCGAGAATGTGTTGCCGATTTTAAATGAAGTTGAATCTCCAAAAATTGAGATAGGCTTTTGTAGGCCCTGGCAACATAGTCCCGTAGAAACTGACGGATCCATTCTACCTTGTACAAGCTCCAAGATATGACCCTACAAAGATCACCGATTCCATGCTTAAGGGACCTTGAGGGACACTTTAGCACGGAGTCGTCAGCGGGGATTGAATGATTGTGTGTGGAAAATGAGGTTGCCACTAGCTTTTACCCGGCCATCTAGAGCTGTTGGAATAGATGGTTCAATGCTACGATCGATGGTTGGAAAGATACGCAATGTTGGTCATTTCAGCTGAGGAACACTTTGAGTTCTAACACTGACTGAGAATGTGTTACCAATTTTAAACGAAGTTGAATCTCCAAAAAGCAAGATAGGATTTTGTAGGCCCCGACAACACAGTCATGTAACAATTGACGGATCCATTCTACCTCACATGAGCTCTGAGATACGACCTTGCAAAGATCATTGATTCCATTTTAAGGGACCTTGAGGGACACTTTAGCACGGAGTCATCGGCGGGGATCGAATGATTGTGCGTGGTGAATGAGGTTGCCACTAGTGTTTACCCAGCCATTCGGAGCTGTTGGAATAGATAGTTCAATGCTACGGCCGACGGTTGGAAAGATACGCAATGTTGGCCATTTTAGCTAAGGAACACTTTGAGTTCTAACACTGACTGAGAATGTGTTGCCAATTTTAAACGAAGTTGAATCTCCAAAAACTGAGACAGGCTTTTGTAGGCCTCAGAACATAGTCTTGTAGAAACTGACGGATCCATTCTACCTCACATGAGCTCTGAGATACGACCCCACAAAGATCATTGATTCCATGCTTAAGGGACCTTGAGGGACACTTCAACACGGCATCGTCGGCAGGGATCAAATGACTGTGCATGGTGAACGAGGTTGCCACTAGTGTTTACTCGGCCATTTGGAGCTATTGGAACAGGTGGTTTGATACTATGACTGATGGTTGGAAAGATACGCAACATTGGTCATTTTAGCTGAGGAACACCTTGAGTTCTGATACTGACTGAGAATGTGTTGCCAAATTTAAACAAAGTTGAATCTCTAAAAATTGAGATAGACTTTTGTAGGCCCCGAAAACATGGTCCCATAGAAATTGACAGATTGATTCTACCTCGCACGAGGTATGAGATATGACCCCGCAAAGATCATCAATTCTATGCTTAAGGGACCTTGAGGGACACTTCAACACGGAGTTGTGAGAGGGGATCAAATGACTGTGTGTGGTGAATGAAGTTGCCACTAGTGTTTACCCGACCATCCGGAGTTGTTGGAATAGATGATTTGATGCTACAACCAACAGTTGGAAAGATACACAATATTGGTCATTTCAGCTGAGGAACACCTTGAGTTCTGACACCGACCAAGAATGTGTTGCCAAATTTAAATGAAGTTGAATCTCTGAAAATTGAGACATGCTTTTGTAGGCCCCGACAACACGGTCCTATAGCAACTGATGGATTGATTCTACCTCACATGAGCTCCGAGATATGACCCTACAAAGATCATTGATTTCATGCTTAAGGGACCCTGAGGGACACTTCAGCACAGAGTCATCGGCAGGGATCGAATGATTGTGCATGGTGAACGAGGTCACCACTAGCATTTACCTGGCCATCTAAAGCTATTGGAATAGATGGTTTGATGCTATGACTGATGGTTGGAAAGATACGCAATGTTGGCCATTTCAGCTGAGGAACACCCTAAGTTTTGACACTAACCGAGAATGTGTTGCCAATTTTAAATGAAGTTGAATCTCTAAAAATTGAGACAGGCTTTTGTAGGCCCTAGGACCACGGTCCCGTAGAAACTAACAAATTCATTCTACCTTGCATGAGCTCCGAGATATGACCCCGCAAAGATTGCTAATTCCATGCTTAAGGGACCTTGAGGGACACTTCAGCACGGAGTCATCGGCGGGGATCGAACGATTGTGTGTGGTGAACAAAGTTTCCAATAGTGTTTACATGGCCATCCAAAGCTATTGGAAAAGATGGTTAGATGCTACGACCGACGGTTGGAAAGATACGCAACATTGGTCGTTTCAGCTGAGGAACACCTTGAGTTCTGACACCAACCGAGAATGTGTTGCCAAATTTAAACAAAGTTGAATCTCTAAAAACTAAGACAGACTTTTGTAGGCCTCAGCAACATGGTCTCGTAGCAATTGACAGATCCATGCTACCTCACATGAGCTCCGAGATACAACCCTGCAAAGATTGTTGATTTCATGCTTAAGGGACCTTGAGGGACACTTCAGCACAGAGTCGTAAGTGGGGATTGAATGACTATGTGTGGCAAATGAGGTTGCCACTAGTGTTTACCTAACCATCCAAAGCTATTGGAATAGACGGTTCGATGCTACGACTGACGGTTGGAAAGATACGCAACATTGGTCATTTCAGCTGAGGAACACCTTGAGTTCTAACACCGACCGAGAATGTGTTGTCGATTTTAAATGAAGTTGAATCTCCAAAAATTGAGATATACATTTGTAGGCCCTGACAACATGGTCCCGTAGCAATTGATAGATCCATGCTACCTTACACAAGCTCTGAGATACGACCCCGCAAAGATCGCTAATTTCATGCATAAGGGACCTTGAGGGACACTTCAGCATGGAGTCGGCGGCGGTGATCAAACAACTATGCATGGTGAATGAGGTTGCCACCAGCATTTACCTAGCCATCTAGAGTTGTTGGAATAGACAGTTCGATGCTATGACCGACGGTTGGAAAGATATGCAATGTTGGTTGTTTCAGTTGAGGAACGCCTTAAGTTCTGACACTGACCGAGAATGTGTTGTCAATTTTAAATGAAGTTGAATCTCCAAAAATTGAGACAAGCTTTTGTAGGCCCTGGTAACACGGTCCCGTAGCAATTGACAGATTCATGCTACTTCACATGAGCTCCAAAATATGACCCTGCAAAGATTGCTAATTTCATGCTTAAGGGACCTTGAGGGACACTTCAGCACGGAGTCATCGGTGGTGATTGAATGACTGTGTGTGGCATGTACTTGCATGAGGACATTATATATTATAGAAATCCCACACAGAAGCAGCTGGAGAGCCACTCAAAAAGTAGTAACTGATAGCAAGTGGGATAATGCAGATGCTTTAATAAACCACTATCTTCTTTACTCAAGCAACATCTAGTTCATCTGCTCGACTGGGGCATGTTTGGGAACAGACAGTCTCCATTTAAACTCAAGTCTCTGGAAGTAGTTATATTTGTCAGTGGAGGAAATACACCCATTGGATCTACAATAACTTTATGCTCACTGGAATTTCCATTACTCTTCAATTGGGATACTCTTTCCAAAATTGCATCTACCCTTTTGCCAATTTGGGAAATTAATGGATCTATCTGTTGTAAAATGAGGAGTGAGACTGCCTCGCCAAAGGTGGTAATGAAGTTACATTTCAAGGATAATGCCCAAGTCTCATAAATGCAAGGCCATTGACAAATAGTCATTTCTAATAGAAATATTTGTAGTGCTAGAATGAAGTGCATGACCAAATTCTTTGCCTACTAATGAACCAATTTGGAAAATTAATGGGTCTATTTGTGGACCTCGAAGGAGTTGGTCACCTAAACAAGAACCTTGAGATGAAGCAAGAACTTCTCTATGAAAGAGATCAGTACCTTGAGAAGCTCTCCACTTGTCAGCTGAATTAAAACCTTGGACCATAGATGGCTTCCCTTTGTTGTAAAATGAGGAGTGAGACTGCCTTGCCAAAGGTGGCAATGAACTTACATTTCAAGGATAATGCCCAAGTCCTGTAAATGCAAGGCCATTGATGAATAGTCATTTCTAATAGAAATATTTATGGTGCTAGAATGAAGTGCATGACCAAATTCTTTGCCTGCTAACGAACCAATTTGGGAAATTAATGGGTCTATTTGTGGACCTCCAAGGAGTTGGTCACCTAAACGAGAAACTTGAGATGAAGCAGGAACTTCTCTATGAAAGAGATCAGTACCTTGAGAAGCTCTCCACTTGTCAGCTGAATTAAAACCTTGGACCATAGATGGATGCCCTTTGTTGTAAAATGAGGAGTGAGACTGCCTTGCCAAAGGTGGCAATGAACTTACATTTCAAGGATAATGCCCAAGTCCCGTAAATGCAAGGCCATTGACGAATAGTCATTTCTAATAGAAATATTTGTGGTGCTAGAATGAAGTGCATGACCAAATTCTTTGCCTGCTAACGAACCAATTTGGGAAATTAATGGGTCTATTTGTGGGCCTGGAGAGCTAGCTAGGCATGCTGCTTCTGAAGGAAGTAAGGCTGTTACCAAGTTTCCTACTGCTCTAGGTTAGGTTTTGTTGGAAGATTTTAGGTTTTTTGTACGTGGTGTTTATGGCAAGCTTGTTTAGAAGTTGGTTTTGGCTTGGGTTTATGTGTGGAAGTTAATGTTGAACTGGGATCTTAGTGTATGTAAAGAATATATGAATTATGCTATGTATGCTGTGAAAAATCTCTGAACTATAAGATTTCTATTATAAAGTTTTTTTTATTAATAATGAGAAATATTTTTATAACTCAGCTCAATAGGAGCACCGAAGGAAAGAGCTGAGCAGAGAAAACCTTCCAGTATTGCCCCAAAAAATAGAAGAGAAAGGTTGTCATTAAATGTTACAAACTTCCTATTATACATACGGGGTAATTCATGAGCAATTTACAGTCCACCCAATTTACAATGCTATATAAATTTGACATGTTACAATATTTTGTATCTCCATTTAGTCCAATGAACCAATTGGGTCTGCCCTACCCTTGATTGCCTCAAGTATTGCCTCGTGGTCTGACTCACGAACCTTCCAAAGAGTTTTATTATTCAGTCTTCCCCCATATCTGATCAAGTGGACATTTGATGCAACGATGAGGTTTGACTAATGAAGAATCTTTCTGTGTGTCTCCCAATCCTCGAACAACCACAACCTAGGTTTCTTCATAGCATACTATCTAAGCCATGTACCAGTTACAACCACTGCTCCTATAGGGTATTCTAATTCTTCACCATTGATAACCGAGTGATCCAATTTCTTTTTTTCCTCTACACAACAACACAAATAATAATCTATCCCTTCTTCATTGTCTTCAGGTGCAATAACAGCAAAAACATGGCCTATAATGATATAAACATAATGAGGACATTAGTTTACTAAATATTTATGATAAAGTACTAAATTTGAGATTATTTGTATGTGGAAAATATAGACCTACTTGTACTAGATCAGATAAACGATCAAAGTCAATGGATGATTCCATTTCTGTCAGTTGTAGTGATTCATGGGGATGATAAGAGGCAAGTGGACTCAAAATACGTGTATACCATTCGTCAACCCATTCCTTTGACTCACACCCATCCCAATCTTCATCTACACATGATGAACAAAAGCACGCCATATGTCGTGTGTGGATACTCCATGAACCTGCATTACAACTTCTAAAAGAGTGTAGCTCACTCGATCCTATCAATGTACAAAAATCCTCATATGGTGCAATGTTAATTTCATTCATCAACCAAAAAAATCTACAAACCGTAGACTCACCTTCATTACTTGGACCCATTATAGCGTTACACCACTGGACAATACATCCCACATCTAACAATGTTGCTTTCTCTTTGTACCTTAATTCTTCTCATGCTAAGGCTCTTTTAATACATGCACCTGCACCATCGTGCTCTCCCTTTCCATGACTGGCCTCTATGAAATTCCACATATATTGAATTTTAGTAATCTTATGCATCCTGCACAACCAATAAAACATCCGCGAATTCTTGAATTGGGATGCACAATTATTTGACCAAATGATATGTCGATGATATTTTATGTCCCTGTTTGCCAAATGACCATAAAATAGTTGAAAGCAACCGTGTATAAACTCTATAGAATGTGAGTGATCATCGCTGATATAAAAATGATACTCCCTCAATATCTTCTTGTTCTCCTCTGTACTTTCTGGTGCATGCATGAATGCTATATAAACAAATATAGCAACCTGTTGAGAGTTGTAATACTTTGTTTGCACCTCATTCTGTGGTTGTAGTGTGTAGTTCTCTACAAAGTCCACAACTGAAACAATGGTATCAAGTGGGAATGTGTCCTTGCACAACTTGAATTGCATATCCAACCATCGCACTCTATGTGTATGCCTTGCATACTCATAAATAATTTTTTAATAAAAAATGTCCATGAACTGATACACTGGAATTTTTTCAATTACGAAATCACATCTTTTAGCCTCTTTTCCATCTTTTAGATTGTATGTCACGGTCTTATATTTTCCAAATTCCACTATTTCATTACCAATTGTATGCGTACTCTCCATATGTTGACAAATTGGCAAACGTCGCAGACCTTTTCAATCTATGCATGTACCATTCAAGCATGAGAGCTTGTAAAATTGTTGATCATCCACTCTTTCACATAAAATGGTAGATATTAATTCCCTTGAAGATCTAGGTGGGACATTTATGTTACAATCCTACAAAACATTGTTAGAGTGCAAACCTACACATATATTCCTATAAACTTCAAAATGGTTAGAAAATTCAATATGTACCCTACAACAAGAAGTTGTGCATGTGTGATTTATCTTGACATAAAAAGGTTTACACATTTCAAAATATCTTTGACTAATTTTAATTTGAGGATACGTATGCATAAATTTTGCAAAGAATTGTGTCTGAGTTGAATCCAAAAAATATTTTGGATATGTAACACAAATTCGACTACCAATCCTCCTTCTTACAACATCTCTTTGATTAGGAGATACCCGTGTATTATTCTTCCAAAATTCTTCAATCAAGGATTTCAAAACTTCAACAATTGCTTTATCTTTTCGTGGTAGTCTACCGGAAAATGCCCATAACTCATTGCTATTTGGATCTTCCACTCTTTGGTGCCTTCCCAGGGCTCTCATTAGAGACTTTCTACTTATTTTCAATGTTTTGTTTGTCTTTCTAATGAGTCAAGATTTCTTCATTTGAGTGCTTACTATTGTTGATGTAAGTACACGTCATGTGACATTACTATCTTTCATGTGTGATGTAGAACCCGCACTCTCATATGCAGTCATTAGATTCTTTACAATAGATTTTTCACTTGAGTCGTCCATCATTCTTAGCCCAAGAATCTTCATGATGGGCCTAAATTTCAGATTTCTCATCATTTCAACAAATAGTTGACATCTTCCTGTCATGTTTAAATTCTCAAAAAAAGATCTCCAAATACAATTAACATTTATTTGACAAGTACGCTTGGGAATCTTGTCAGGCATTGCTTGCAAAATGTTATACCAATCTGAATTGACCAAAGCAATAGAAGAGGTTGAAAGAGTAGGGGTAACTAAGTACATTCATATCTTTCTACTATAAACTTTAACCCTACAGATGGCTATAATGATAGTTGAAAAGGGAGTGATGCTTTTTACATTGTAGGTCATTAGATAACTATTGCCATCTATTTGCCACATATGTGAGCACCTTTCTTCCATTGGAATTAATCATTTGAGTAAATTTCTCATAGTTGTCTTTCCTATTCTAAAACACTTATCTTCATACCTTTGTATGTTCATAAAGACTAACTAATTATAAAGAATGACATCAAGGTTACTAGATTTTACTTGAAGTCCTAATATTGTAGACTTTTCCACCTCTTTGCATCTCCCAACCTAATCCCCTTTGCTTCCTTCATCAAACATATAAGAGAACAATGTCCTTACTTGAAGATTATCCACATACAATAAGGGATTCCAGTCTAAATTGTAGGGGACAACTAGATTATGCAAATAAAACTTACATATTGCATTTTTCAACTCAACTAGAGAATTTTGAAAAATAGTAAAATACTCCTGAGAAGTAACCATAGAAAAAGGTGCATTAGAATATATTTGCATGAACTGAAAACTTAGGAACCTTTCCCTAAGATATAAAGTATACACTCTAGTAGAAGGTCTACAATTAAAAATTTGTAGAATGAGATTGCCCAATCATTCTACCTTCACATTCAACCTCTTTATCTCTATCTCTTTATTTTCAATTTCCTTTTCAAACTAAAGATTCATGCTTTCTTTTTCTTTATTCCAGTCAAATCAATGTTGTTTCAATTGTCAAACTTTTTCCCAAAGATGAAGTGCTATCAAAGGCCAAGATATAGGAGGAAGTAGCACAAACTTATCTATATTAGGGATTGTTTTAATAATCTATTCAATAATTCCTTGAGTCTCTTGAGTTGCTAGCTCAACCAATCGTTCAATATTTCCTTCTTTCTCCACATGTTGATCTAGGTGTATTTGCACATCTTCTTTCTTCATTACCTTTTGTGTCCCCTACTGAGATAAAAATTCCTCATTATTTGGGACATTTTCCTCTTCTACCCCATACACTCCATACCCCATTTATACATAATCCACTTATGTTGGTACTATATTTTCACCTCTATTCTCTTCTGCTCCTTGTTCCCCCCGCAACTAGGAACACTAATTACAAACTCAATTGTTTTCAAGTTGTTTTCTTTTTTCCTATTGTTTTGACCTGGCCAGATTTGAGTAGTTCTCCTAACAGACAATTGTGATTCTTGTGCTTATTTAGAATTTTTGGTAGCTAGAATTGCTCGATCATTCGACCTTCACATTCAACCTCTTTATCTCTATGTCTTTATTTTCAAATTCCTTTTCAAACTAAAGTTTCATGCTTTCTTTTTCTTTATTCCAATCAAATCAATGTTGTTTCAATTGTTGAACTTGTTCCCAAAGTTGAAGTGATATCAAAGGCCAATATATAGGAGGAAATATCAAAAAATTATCTATGTTAGGGATTGTTGTAATAATCTATTCAGTAATGCCTCGAGTCTCTTGAGCTACTAGCACTAGTACAAAAACAGCAATATATGACCAAATAAACTACCAAAAATTGTAGATAAATGACCAAATTTGGTCACGTGACCAGTGGTAGTTTATTGCCGATCATTTATCTCATGACCAAATTTATGACTAAACTATTTTAATCATTTATTTGGTCATTGATTTGGTCATATATTTAGTCATTTATTTGGTCGTTTATTTGGTCATTTGGTAGTTTATTTGGTCATTTATTTGGTCATTTGGTTGTTTATTTGGTCATTCATTTGGTCATTTGGTAGTTTATTTTGTCATTTATTTGGTCATTTATTTGGTCGTTTATTTGGTCATTTATTTGGTCATTTATTTGGTCATTTATTTGGTCATTTATTTGGTTGTTTATTTGGTCATTTATTTGGTCATTTATTTGGTCATTTATTTGGTCATTTATTTAGTCATTAATTTAGTCATATATTTAGTCATTAATTTAGTCATATATTTAGTTATATTAGGGCACGATGTTATCGAACCATCATCCTCCTACTTGTAAAGTAGGTGCTCTCCCATTGAGATAGTACCCTTTAAAGAATAATCATATCGTGTATACTAGTACTTTCCACTAAACATGATTTCAAGTTTTTCCATCTATAGTTCAAGGGTAGCAAAACTTAAGGGGAGGATGACTAGTGATACTTTAAACTCAATGGTGAAGTTATTCAATGTGAAATATATAAGGACAAGTAAAAGATATAGAAAAAGGGAAAATAGCCACTATTATAGTAATGATTAAATAGCGAGTCAATGCCTTGAATTAAAAAATAGGTTCAGGATAGTGATATATAGTCTGTGATCTTAAAAGATGCTTAGAAGTAGTGTTGTGAGATGATGACAAAACCATGGAGATAACAATAAGAAAATGTACATGCACAATTTTTTAATGGTGGTAACATTCACTGTTTTAGTAGTCCCATAACATAAAAAGACAGTCCAAGAATGATGTTAGGATATCATGAAGGATACTAGTATATCAGAGGGTAGAAATGGTGTTGTTATAAAGTATAAGAGGATAGACATAGTGGTATAGATGAATGACAGTTATAGGACAATGAAAGACATTGCTACTATAATACATATGTGTTGATTTAAAGCTTTCCAAGGCATAAAAGTTGGCTATAAGATTAGTACCTGCACTAACTGCCACTTCTGCACTTGTTGTCCCGTTTATCTTATTCGACCTTTTCAGCACACTTTTATTACTTTAAAATTTGGCTATAAGATTAGTACCTACACTAACTATGACTTTTGCACTTGTTGTCCCATTTATCTTATTCAACCTTTTCAACACACTTTTATTACTTTCAATGGTACTTGTCTCTACTGAAGAAGTTGTGGGGTATCTACAAAATTCAAATCCACAAAGGACATAAGCATTTTATTGAAATAGCAGAAGCTTAGGACAATACTAGCACCTAAAGGTGCCTTCTAGGAGCATCTTAAGTGAAAAAATGACATAAATGAAGTTTTGACACCTCACTGCCATTCTAATAATAGAAAAACCTTTACCTTGGTGGAGGTTGAGTTGCTGCTCGAGAGAGCGCAAAAAGTGGATCCTCAATGCATGCCTGTGATGTTGGTATTGGATTTGGTTCTAGCATAAACCCAACAGAATCCAGCTTCTCACCATGTGATTTACCTAATTGGTATAGAGTATCACTAGATCATCGGGTAGATTCTTTCCTTGAAGAAGAATGCACACTCTCAATCCATCTCCAAGAAGATTCATTGCAACTTCCATCACTGCTCTCTGTTCATTAAAATATATAAAATTGTGAAAATCAACCAAAGATAGAAATTTCTCTATAATTGTTGTAGATACAATCCATAAACACCTTAAGTGACGTAATATTCAAAAGAAAAAAATATTCTTGCTATTATGATTTTTTATGTTCACCATGCATATTTACTAAAATGCATACAAAGCTCTCCAAAGCGAGAAAAAAAAAAGAATAACTTCTAAGAATAAAAGTTCTGACCTTCAAACTTGCTACAGTTGCAGATTCTGACATGTCAATGAAAAGCTTTGGGATTGTAAATGACTTAATGCTTAACTTAACTACACAGTTGATTTGAAATTACAGTGTCAAAAGCTACTCCTTCCAAGAAAAGCTAACAAGTTTAGCTAAAGGGTTATATTTTTCATGCATCATTGCTAGAGATTAGATATCATGCATACATCCTAAAAAAGGTAGCCAAACCTTTTGGAGATTAATTTAATTTAATGAAAGAAACAATTATGTGCAAGAGTCTAACCATGTGAGTCACCTGCTTTTCTTGGATGAATGTTTTGAAGAACCTGCAACTATTGTTGGTGACGATGCCACACTTGAAGATTTTGCTGAAAATCAAACACAAAATCTTAGCTACAAGGTAATAAAAAGGATGAATAAAGAGAACTAGCTGTGAGGAAGGGTGAAAGCATCATGCAATGATGACAATGATGACAAGTGAAAAAATATTAATATTGATTTTATAAATAGATCTGACAATGAAAAAGCATATTTACCTCTACAAATCTTTGAAGCACAAACAAGAGGTTCACCATCTACTCCATTGCTATCTAGACAAGTTGCACTTGCAGTGCTTGCATGCAAATTTGAGACAGAAGTAAATGTTTCTTTAGCTAGCCTCTTCCTTTTGTAAGGTGAACACCTTGGTGTCCTTTTTCGTGTGAAGCCTTCTCTAGAATCAAAAGATCCACCTTTTGACAAATAACCAATTATAATGAGCATTGTAGCAAAATGAAACAAATCAAATTATTTATTATTGCAAGTGATCCCTGGCAATTCTCTCAATTATGTCGAATTGATTAAGGGCAGCATATATTTATTGAATGAAATTGAAACTTTTTAAATATTATTGATGATTTAAAATGTAAATTCAATAATTTTATGTTTCATCTACAATGTAAATAGACAAATTATAGCAGATGTAATTTTCACATGGCTTGAAAGATTAAGATAATTATTATTTTAGAAAGACCCCAAAGAAGCAATAGACAAGAAATAAAACTTTTTAGTGGCAACTGAATTATCTCACTATGGTCTACCACCTCATATAGAAGTCAGCTTGTAGGAAAATACTATGCGAAGGCAAACATAGCAATAGAAAAAAATACCAAAAGTGACAAAATAAAAAATTACCTGTATTGGACATAATTTCAGAGTGCTTGCACTTTTTGGAAGACGTTGAAACTACTTTCCTCAACTTTGACAATGATCCTCTAAGTTTAGCTCCCCTGAAATATGTGTTTTTGAACAAATTTTTGGTATTTCTAGATGGAGTGGTACATCCAAAAGAGTTTTTGTCAGTATCTCTACAAGATTTTATTCTTTTATTAGGATAATTAAAGAAAGAATCTTGGGGTTCACTCCCTGCACATATAGGTAAATCCTCATTGCTGCCTGAACTAACCCGTGCAAGGGGTTTTGTATCTATAGACATGGGTGTATCTTTATAATTGTTTTTAATAATGACTATTACTTCACCCTAGAATGAACACATTGGAAATCTCAGAGACCATCATACCAGTAACTACTTTGAGTATATTTATTTATTGTAAATGGCATTGCAAAAAGAAAAAGTATTTTCCTTGAAGACTCTTGATGATTTCATCACTGGACTTCAGTTTACCTTTTTAGGGTAGAAACTTGACATTTCCACATCCATCATCATTGTGTATGATTGTGTTAACTTTTGGTTCTAGTATTGGTGCATTGTTATCCCAACAAGAAAGACATGTTCCCTCTGAGAGCAAGTAATAAAATGTTTAAGAACAATGCTTGGCCACATAAACAATAAGACCACATAAACATTAAATGCTGGTTTAGGTAGTCACCAATGGGATTATCTCCGACAGTGCCAGATTTTCTTTTAAATGGACCATCTCATACAACATTCACTGATGTAGGCTACACTTTCTAAAGAACAGTCAAAGCTGATAAACAAGAAAATTTCATGAACAATCACGTGGCATTATATTTTGGTGATAAATCAATTTAGGAATGAAGTATAGTGTATCTTATTTCATTTGAACCAAGTTTTGAGCCCTACCATGGCTCACAGAGGGAGATCCATCAAGATCTTTCAAAACAGTTACAAAACCTTCCATGTCTAGGGTTTAAATATATTTTCCTTGATAACTCAATTTCTAAACATTGAAAAAATCTAAAATTATGGGGAATATTCGTGCCTTGATTCTTATTGTATTTAATTCTTAGAGACTGTTTCCAGAGGGATTCTGCATCGAAGATAGCATATATTGATGTAAAAAAACATTTTATACCATAAACTTTTCTTACTTATATGGACTATGAAAACCTCAAGTTCATAGCAATGAATGTTATCCAAGCCCACTTACCAAGCCCACATAAATTAAATCTATTCTACTATCACCAATACATAGAAGTTTAGAACAACCTAAACTCTTGAGGGAACCACACTTGTGTGGAGAAGCCACATCCCTTCCATGCAATTCCAGAGGACACCTTCCTCTTTCAAAGACCGTTCAGAAATGAGTATTTAAGTTCTTATAATGGAGGGATAGACAGGAAATGTGCTAGCCATAATCTTCCTAGGCTGAGTAGTCACTCTTAATGTATAACGAACTGATCAATTACTCTCATTCTATTTAGTTACTACTTAATACTATGCAACAAATCATAAACATGCTTCTAACTAGGTGATAATTGTACCTTTATTTTAGGAATTAATCTGTTTATTTGATTATGTGGACAGATCGTAACTAAATTTGTAAGGCAATACAATCTGCTCTTGATTTTAGGGGAATGCCTTTTAATTATTGTTGACTGACGTTGACTGACTGTTGGTTCATTAGAAGTCCACTCCTCTGTATTTGATTGGTCCCTAATCATGAACTGTAATATTGGGTGCCTCAAGATATTAAGTTAGGCATCCTTCGCAGGCAAAAATTTTCGGACAGACACTAAACTGCGTGACACTAAATTTTTTGGACAGACACTAAACTGCATGCCTCAAGATATCAGGTTAGGCATCCTTATTTTTAATATAGATATCCTAGGTATTGGAAAGCTTGTGTCATGTGGCTTATTGATGGGTAGGGTGAACAGAATTATCTTGCAATTCTACAGATTGGTACTGAGATTTTCTAGTTGCTTTAAATCAGTTGTATATGTGCATGAGATGTTTGTCATCGCAAAATTTACCTGTCCATCCCAAGTCTGAGTGTGAATAAGGTAAGTGGGTACCTCAATTAAGTCTATGGTTTAGTCTTCTTGTTAAGGAATCATGACCAACTTGGGCCTTAAAAGTTCATATCCAGAAGTTAGAACCATGAAAATATGAATTCCCTTCAGTTTGACAGACAATATTGCAGCTCGAGTTAGTTTTTTTTGTCTGTTGAGGCTATTGACAAATGAGTATTAATGAATAGGGCAAATAGATATGTGTTACATACTACTGAGATTTTCTAGCTTCTTTAAACTCAGCATAATTCCCAGGATCAATTGGTTGTATATATGCATGTGATGTTCATCATCACAAAAATAACTGTGGCAAGTCCATCCCAAGTTGAATATAAGGAAAGTGGGAGCCTGAACAAAGACTCTGGTTTGATCTTCTTGTTAAAGACTCATAACCAGCTTGAGCCTTAACAGTTCATAACCACTAGTATAAAGTTATAAGTTCCTTTTAGATGTAAGATGCAGTGTTAGAGCTTAAGTTAGAAGCAAGGTTAATAGTATGAGTTTTTGCATCCGTGCGAGTATGTATCTTTTTTGTCTGGTTAAGACTATTGACAAATGATTATTTATGTCCTGTATTTGCAGCAGAGAAGGCTCACTATACAGCAAGAGACCCAATTGTGGCTTTGAAGAGTTGCCTAATTGAGAACAATCTTGCCAATGAATCAGATCTCAAGTCAATTGAAAAGAAAATTGATGAGCTGGTTGAAGAGGCTGTTGAATTTGCAGATGCAAGTCCTCTCCCTGAGCATGGTCAGCTTCTGGAAAATGTGTTTGCAGATCCCAAAGGATTTGGCATTGGCCCAGATGGGAAATATAGATGTGAGGAGCCAAGGTTTACTCAAGGCACATCTCAAGTTTAAATTTGGATCACAGTGTTTTCTAATTATTTGATTAAGCATAAAGATTGTTCAAGATGGAGGCTTTCAATACTTAAAAAGTGATCTCAATGATCATTGCTATGTAAATGAATTTTCTCCACAAGCTAAGTGATGGTTATTATCAATATCTGTTCGAGCAGCTTTTTTTGATTGATTTTGTTTTTAGCTCTAAGTTTATAGTGACATGACATTGCAGACCTGCAGCTCTAACAAAAATTATGTTGTTCGATGGTTCCAGCTCTTTTCCAGAATAAATAAAAGTATTGTGTTATTTTAGCAGTTGAACCTTTGAAATTAATTCCTTATAACTCAAGTTTAAGTTTTGCTTTTGATATTTGGAGCCCTAGCTTATTTAGCGTTTCAGGCAAAATATTGTCTTAACCATAGGTTTATGCTTTTCAATGTCTACCAAATCTTTCATACTTGAGATATATGGGATGGTTTAATCTGAATAGATTACCATGCAACCTTTATTATTATATATTAATTAAGCCCTATGATCATTTATCATGTAATCAATTGTCACAGTCTCTGGTTAATCAATTGTCATTTCTAAAATGGCGTTGATGTTGCAATCTTTTCACCCTTTCCAAAGAGTACAATATATATTGGTTGTTGGACGCTAACATATTTTCAAGTCTACAAGAATGGTAAACATTACCAACCCCATAAATGTTTCTTCCAACATAGTTTCCAATGTAAACTGATGTGAAAATTTGATTTTTCAAAGTTTTTGCAGCTCTCCTTTTAACAAATTTTTAAATCTATAAAAATGAAAAATATTGTTAAACTCCATAAAATATTTCTTATAACATAGCTCCCAAATGTAAACTAGTAAAAAATAATTATATAAAAAATTAGTACCCTACATATGGAAGTTGCTTATCTAAACTGGTTGAGGTAGCTTGTTTCATAACAGAAGAACCAGTGTGGAAGAGGATCCTTTTCAAAAAACCAATAATAGGAGCTAAAGAGGATCAACTAACCTTGGAGTGTACGTGGAAGACTCCCCAATATAAGATCTTTAAAGTGAATAGATTCTATCTTGTATTTTCCAAAGTATTGATCATTGATGGGCTTTGTTATATCTCTTATTATGTTGAAAACTGCTTGAAGAAAATGGAACAAAGATAAGTACAAAAGATATCATCAAAGTCAAATTTATAAATATAAAGCCTGACATTTTTTACTAATATATATCTCTGCAAATCCTCATGACTAATGTGCAACTTACAAGTTTAATGATTCACATTGGGACAGTAAAAACAATTCAATTTATGAATGTATACAATGATGGGACCTTAAAATATGATTTACCTTATCAAGATAATCAAGATAGGGCCACATCTCAGAAACAAAGCTATTAAGCCAATCAACTTACATAATATTAAAGTTTTGGAAAACAACATCAGATGAGTTTTCGCTCTTCTTAATTATAAAACAAAATCATTATAACTCAACAGAAGAAACATGACCTAAATTTATAGTATATTCATACTCTCTCATATTAGATTTTTGACCCACAGTGGAATATTTTCCAATTCTGGTTGTACCTTTCTATCTACACAAGAGACCATGTTTTATTCATCAACCTAAGAATTTATTCATCATCCACACCCAAGTATATCTATTTTATCAACACTCAACTGCACATGAACCCAACCTTATCAAAGTGGCTAACATCATCACATGCATATTATGTTGCCTTTCCAATATAAAATGAGCCACTGGATTGAAAAAAATGTGTTTGAGTACAAGTACATTGTACATCAAATTATGGTCCTTCCTCATAGTTTATTTCCTAAATGCAAAATGTAACTCAATCAGTCTGAAGTTGAACCTTTTCCAAACTGAAAAAAGCAATTGATGTTTGCCAAATAGGCTGCAATTTAGGTGTGAAAATTTAACTGAACACAAATATTTCAAGATGCCACTCTAATGACCTAGAACAATGCAAAAAAAATTCATCTCAACAGGAAGCAGAATGTCTCTTGATGAAGAAAATTCAGAAAATAATTTTCATATGCTATCATATCAAAATAAAAATAAAATCCACGTCCAAGGGGTTGTGGTTTAATAGTAACGTGGGGTGTTCATAAGAGAAGCACTAAGACATCCCATAATTCTAGGGAACATATGGCAAGATAAAATTACATAATGGTTTTCCCAATTTTACAGTAACATAAATTATTGGATATAACTTTCCACAGCCTAGAAGGCTATAACACATTTATTTCAGCACTATAAGAGTCGATCCATTGAAATCTAGATTAAGGTAATCTTTGTGAGATTAGATATGTGACTGATTTTGATTTAATTTTACCCTATTGGTTTAAAAACAAAGCTTACACAATTGAGGGAAAAACCCTTTAACTGTGAAATCTTGAGGTCTGTCGTAGTGGTTTCAAGCTTCTGTTTGAGACGTGTGCCAGTTTGGGAAGAATTTAAGGGTTCATCATCCACCCTACATCTGGAAGTGGATATCCTTACACTGCCAGCTTGGTAACATCACGCCTTGGAGCAAGTATACTATACAAGTTGAGGCATGAACACCATCATTTCATAAGGCAATCACAGTCATCACCCTCATTTCAATGTTAGAGAGCAATAAATCAGTTCACACTACCTACCAGCACGATCTCTTCCAAAGTAAATATATATATATCACCTTATTGACAAGGTAGAGGTCATATCAGGTTGTTGCACTGACAGGATGTAGACCAATGAATTCTCAAGTCACCACAGCATAGTCAGATCATCACATAACAGGGAGCAGGTCAGCCAATACTCAGATTGTCATTGCCAAGACACACAGGATACCCCAGAGAGATTATCAAGAGGAAAAGTAGATGCATGCAGTTTGTAAGTAATTATTGATAATTTTCCAGGAGAGTTGATATATGCAAACCCTAGAGTGATATACAAATATATAGTAATTTAAAGGGAAAATATCCCTGCACTGTTATTGTAACCACAGACCTGACTATATACTAGAAAGTTATGTTGCAAGTTGTGGCTACAATAGTGTTATTATATGCATGTTTCAATCCCTAGCTACTATATGGATACCCTAGAGAGATTCTACCAACTTCAAACTTCCCTAAATGGTGCAAATCTTCTCAAGATACAAACTTTATAACCACCTTGAATTAATTTACTGCAAATCACAAGAAGCTCTTCTTTCAAATACCTTGGATTTATGCATATGCCTCATTTTAATAGACTATCTCCCTAAGTGTTCATATAAATTCAAAGGTACAATAAAAAAGTAAAAGGGATAGATAAGTAATGGGCAATTGTTGGTGTTAATAGCCATGTTATTCAACTAAGCTTCTATCTGAATGGCAGTTTGGAAGAGCTTTCGTACAAAACTACTACAATATATTTCATATTATTAACCAGTTGGATCAAATAAAATACATCAATAGGGTTGTCGATACTCATTGAACATAATGAGCAAGAACATATAGTATCCACACTAAGCTATAGTTGATTAATGAAATATTAGAGAAAGTTGTATGCAAATTGAATGTGATCCAAATTTTTTCATTAACTATATTCAAACATGGTTGTATTGTATTTTAGTTTCTAGATTCGATTGTGTAGGTTTTTTTATATCATCAACATTTCGGATCATACTACATGATCCATCATGAGGATGTCAAAGAGCAAGAGCAAGAGGAACATGAAATGGTAGATTGCAGATCTAACAGACAATAAAAGGAAGAGGGAGAAGGAAAGATGAGTTGTGTATTGCCAGCTGTGAACTCTCCCGCATATGTTGTGTTTCAAATTGTAATTTTGTGTAATGCTGAGTTGTATGTCAAAACTTTTCAAAATTCCTAATTACTAAAATTATAAAATATGGAATGGTGGATTTCAGTGTAGTTAGCATGATCATAAACAACCCTTATATTGTTATTTGAAGGACACTTTCATCTAAAATACCTTTGGGATTGTTTGGAGAAATTACAAATTCAATGAATGTAGAGGAATTCAAGGACTGTTTGTTTTATCCAAGCCCTAGCATCTCCCTTCCACACAGACCCCATGGAATCAAACATTTTGATTTGGTCTCGAAATGCCTGCCAAATAGAGAGAGTGGTATAATTAGGACATGATTTTTAAATAGGAAGTGGCAAAAATTTTAATTGTAGCTTAAGCAGACGTGGATCTTCTTATCTAACATCATCCTTCAGGAGGAGAAATACTGGAGAGTTTACACAGCATCTATTGCCAACTATAAAAGTGGATTCAAAAGAAGAGAAAGCCCAACTTCCTCCCCTGCAAAGAAACAAAAGCCTTTCCAAAAAAGCTGCACTTGATCACCTCCTATCTACTCAAAAATCTCCCAACTCGTCACAAATGTGCCTTTGGCCATGCCTTGCTCAATGGTATGAATTGCATTTCCTACTGCATCTTCATTTTCGGGTTACATCTGAAAAACCCAAATTATTAGGCATTGATTCATGAAAATTTTGAAAACTGTCAATATTTTTTTTTGTTAAGCTAGTTCTAAATCCTGTTACAATTCCATAAAATCAAAATCTGCTGCAATTTTTAAAGTCAATCTGGTTTGTAATAATCATAATACAAGAAGTTGGAACTTACAGCTACACAACTCAAGATTCAAGTGTAACTGTGGATCATACAACTAAGTATAATTCTGTCTTAGAAATGCAGGGCATGAAATTTCAGGGGAAAAGTTAAGTTTCAAACATTTTTTGGGTCTAATGATGGTTGAATAGGAAAAGTTGAAACATTCTGACAGATTTTAATTTTGTATACATTACATATCATACTACATCTTCATACTATAAGTTAACAGAAAAGTAAGTAATACATGTCAAAGCTTTGTTTGAGATGCCTTCAAGAAGTAGGGATATACTTACCTATAGTCATACCTTGTATGATAGAAGTGAAGACAAAACTTGGTCATCTTAAACGGGATTTAGAGGCCAAAATCGTTTCGTCTGCAGCGTCATCTCCAAGGATATTGCAGCAGCTAGAGTACCTTGTCCATTCAGATGAAATGAAGGTGCCACCCATGGATCTCTTCAGGATCAATAATGCCAGCTGGAATAACTACGATGTTTGCAATCAAGGTTGGAAGTTAGACCAACATAAACTTGCAAAGCTAATGCAAAATGTAGGGTGTCAAATACAGACTACAGAATCAAATAGTGAGATGAATACACAAAATGAGCAATATGGTTTGTAGGCACTTCCCTCTTTCGTTAATCATTCCTGTTTTTCCAATGCCAATTGCATTGTTGTGGGAGAAACCATGTTTATTATAGTTGCAAGAAAAATTACAACTGGAAAAGAAATAGCAATCCCTTACTTTGACACTTGGAGTGCTTTGCTCCTCCAAAAATGTGGGAGCCTCAGAGAACTAACTTGGTTGATGATAGTGATGGAACATTTTTGGTGCCAGATGTCACAAGGTTTCCTCCATTAAATGCATCATTAGTAAATGTGGTACATAAAAATTGCATAAGGCTTGTGGAGATGGTCCAAGTGATATGCAATCTGGAAAGGATTTTCTTGCAAGAGAAAAAGGAGGGCATTATAGGTCATGTATAGTGGACAAAGTAGAATTATATGATAAAAAGGGTATGATTCAAGTGATGCATCATAAAGTGTAAGAGATGAGAGTAATGGTTCTGGGATATATGTCATGAAGAAAAGATGTCAACATAGTCTTGATGCTACTTACAAAGATATCAGTGGAAGTCATGTTAAACTGCTCTGCACTAAAATAGTAGAGTGTAATGTCCCAAGGAGGATGAATGGCATAGAGGGTACAGGGAGGGATATGCAAATAAAAGGATCCTCGTTCGAGAAATGAGTTCTTGGAGGAGGTACACAATGTCCAAATGTTATATCTAAGATACCAAAGGGAAAAAAAGTGTTGAAAGAATGTAAGTGCCAGATCTATGAAATTTTGTCAACAAACGTTGTCAGCATTCAGGGTATGATCTTCATTTGATCTTCTAGGAAATTTGTTCATAGTGTGTGAAGCACAAATAGGGAATGTGTATGGACATCCATTGAGATGTGTGTGTTGTTTAAGCAGCCGCTTCAAGAGAATGTGTCCATCTCATTCTCTAGAAGTATATGGGTGCTGTGTGGTGAGCCAGTGCTACAAGCTTTACTAACATTCTTATGCCTATGTAGAATGGGCCTTACAACCGGATATGCCTAGACTTCTATGGAGAAAGGAATTTAAACTCTCAAACAAATGCCACTAATAGTAGGCACAAAGCCACATCCACAACATTTTCCAACATCCAACCTTCCTATGTGTGCCATCTTGGAGCTGCATGAATAGGACATGGTCTTCCATCAAAGCAAAATCAGTTTGGTAAAGGGGTTTCTTCCAATCTAAGTGTGTTTTCCATAGATAAGGCTTATTCCAACTATGGCTAACATTTTTCTTGTTCATATGAATTTTTTTTGACTCAGAGGTATTGGAATCCATCAAAGCATAATGGTAGGGGGATTTAGGCATCAAACATAAATATTGCATTGAGGGTTTGAGGAGAGGAAAAAGCTACAGCCAATAAAATGTCTCAAAATGCTTTGGATGGACCACATACCTATTTTAATTCATGATTCCAGTTAAATAAGCCTCTAGTCAAACTTTCAAATCTATTGAAACCCTTGTTTTACAAAGTGTTGGTTATAATATAAAATACATAAAGAAACTAAATGATCATGCATATGAATGATTTAGAGGCTTTCTTTTCAAAGAACATAAGTTGAAAGGAGATGGGTGCATACCAGATTTAATAGAGAATGTTCAAACCATCAAACCTCCATGACTAAAACTTTGAATTCATACCTGTAATGGATAATGATTGTTCAACTATATTCACTGTGCGACCTTCGATGTCTCCAAAACCCTCATGGTCTCATACCCTTGGCGGCCAGAGCTCCACTACCCAACAAATGACAAAAGATGAAAGTAAAAACCATTTGAAAGAGGCAATTTTTATGCTTTGTTTAATTATTTCCCTCCCGCCAAATACCCTTGCTAGTATGCCAATCATAAAACTTCGTATAAAATTTGCATTATATAAAATGGTATTAATAAATGATAAGTTTATAAATCATTTTTATTAATTATTGTATAATATAATTTAGGGGATGACTTTTAAAAGAAAAGAAAAAAGATACATGTATTTGTATTTCATAATGATATTATTAGTAATTTATTATTTATTATATTATTAAGTATTGTTATAATTATAATATCATTAAGTGATTTGAAATCAGTATTTAATGAATATTACTATTATAATTAATATTTGTTAAAATAGTGAACTATAAATTAGTGAAAAATTAAATAATGTGTCTTTCCATTGTTTATAAAGCACTGAAAATGCCCCATTTACTATGATTATTAATTAATTAAAAAATGTTATATTTTTTTATTTTAATTTTTAATTAAGTGTTTAATTGTCAACAATTACATCAAAATAAAATTTCTCATGTTGGATGATGCAGGGCTCTCCGTAGGTCATAATCTCATACAGAAACTTCCAGAGGTCATAACTTTTGACTCAGGTCTGGGTTTTTGCTGAAATTTTTCGGGTGCGTGCCTCAGGTGGTGGCATTTATTTTGTCAATGATCTTAAATTGATTGGGGTCCATTTTAGCACATTTTCGGGAGCTGAAAGTTTCATCTTGGGCTCTGAAATCAACTTTTAGTGTTTTTTCTCTAGTTTTTAGAAAGTTATGTTTTGTAATAAATCTAGAGATATGTTTCTAATCTCGGATATTAGTTGGCAATTTATTCTAACTTAGTCAAGGGCATATTTAGGGAAAATCTCAGCTTTTTAGGTGTTGTTTCAAAAATTACCAAAAATGGCAAAAAAAACATTTGTGGAAAAAATTACCAAAAAGGGTAATTTTTAAATTTCTTATTTTTTTCGAGTTTTTGGTTATTTAAGAGTTTGCAGCGAATTGTAGAGGCAGTCAGTGATGAATGAGAAAATATTGAAGGTTTCAAATCTGTGTTATTTATCTTGTGATTGAATTTATTGTTAACAGAGTGTGTTGTGCTACATCATTTGGTATCAGAGCAGGAAGATGGCTGGGAGAGGACGAGGAAGAGGAAGAGGAGGCGTAACGCCAATGCAAAGATTGATGTTGGATATGCAGAGACAGATTGAATGACTCAATGAGCGAATGGATAATCAAGGGATACAAGGAGGGAATGAATCTGATGAAGAGGGAAACCAAAGAGGTGCTGACCAAAATGAAGAATATATAGGAGAAAGGCTGGAAGAAATGAGCTATGAAGATAGAGTTCTCAAGGATTTGGAAGGAAGGAGTGAATCAATCAAGATAGACATTTTAGACTACGCTGGTAGTCTTAAGCCAGAAGAATTAATAGACTGGCTAAACAAGATGGGAAATTTTTTTGAATGGAAGCCTATGACAGAAGAAAAGAAGATGAAGTTTGCATGCACAAAACTAAAAGGACATGCAATGATGTGGTGGGATCATCTCCAAAAGGAATGAACTAGAAAAGGAAAGGAAAAGATTAAGACATGAAGCAAGATGGAGAAAAAGCTCAAAGAAAAATTCTTACCCATGGATTATTCACAAACCCTCTTTTGCAGGTTCCAGAATTTGAAACAGAACTTGTCTTCAGTGCAAGACTATACAAATGAATTCTACAAGCTATCCATGCACATAAAGCATTAAGAAAATAATGAGCAGATGGCTGCTAGATATATGAATGGCCTAAAATTCTCCATCCAAGTGAGTTGAGCATGCATCATGTCAACAGTATGGAAGAAGCCTACCAATTAGCCCTGAAGGCTGAAGAAAAGCAGAATAGGCAATATATCCAGAGGAATAGAGGTGGTCAAAGGGGTACCTCAACCCCATTTCGAGGAGGTTCTAATAATGGCCGGGGAGATCCCTTTCAAGGATTCAAAAAAAATATAGACAACAGGCAAGATCCTCCAAATCAAGAAAGAGGAAGGGGGTTCCAAAGAGGACGAGGCTACGAAAGTGGAAGAGGCTGGGAAAATCAGAGAAGGCCTTTCACTTGTTTTAGGTGTGGAGAAGGACACAGAGCCTTTGAATGTTCATATTATAACATACTAGAAAGAAATCAAGGAGGACAACCTAGAGTGAACTTGGTTCAGCCAAAATTCATAGAAGCAGGAGCAGAGCAAGAAGTCCTACCAGACGTGGGAGAAACTCTCATGATGAGGAGATCAATGATCATTCCAGAGAAGGAAGAAGTCCCTGCAAAGAACTTTGATGAATCGTGGCTTCAAACCAACATCTTCAGAACTAGATGCACCTCAGGTGGAAAGGTATGCCAAGTTATTGTTGATGGGGGTAGTTGTGAGAATATGGTAGCTAAGGAAATGGTAGAGAAATTAAATCTACAATGTGAGAAACACCCTCGTCCTTACCATATTGCATGGTTTAAGAAAGGAAATGAGGTTATTGTTGATAAAAGATGTTTGGTTAGGTTTACTATAGGAAAACTCTATAAGGATGAGATATGGTGTGATGTTATTCTTATGGATGCTTGTCATCTTTTGTTGGGAAGGCCATGGCAGTATGATAGGAAGATCATGCACGATGGAGAGAAAAATACATATACCTTCTAGAAGGATGGCTCTAAAGTGACTCTCTTACCACTTAAGGATGAAAGGAAGAATGAGACCATGTTGTCTGCAAAGGATGTTGTTAAGGAAATGAAGGTGACAGGTTGCTACTATGCATTGGCAGTAAAAAGAGGAGAAGAACTAAAAGATATAATACCACATGATGTAATAAAGATAATAGAAGAATTTGCTGATGTTATTCCAAATGAGCTACCTGATGGTCTCCCACCAAAAAGGGATATACAAAACCATATTGATCTGATTCTTGGAGCAACTCTTCCTAATCAAGCAGCTTATCGACTGAACCCAACACAACATGCAAAGCTCAACAAACAAGTAACAAAACTAGTTGAGAAAGGCCTAGTTAGAGAAAGCATGAGCCCATGTGTTGTGCCGGCATTGTTGACCCCAAAGAAGGATGGAACATGGAGGATGTGTACTGACAGTAGAGCAATTAATAAGATTACTATCAAGTATCGATTTCCTATTCCTCGTATAGAGGATATGATGGATGAATTAGCAGGGGCCAAATACTTCAACAAGATTGATCTACAAAGTGGATACCACCATATTCGAATTCATGAAGGAGATGAGTGGAAGACAACTTTTAAGACTAGGGATGGCTTGTATGAATGGATGGTTATGCCATTTGGGCTTTCTAATGCACCAAGTACATTCATGAGATTGATGAATACTGTCTTATGACCCTACATTGGTAAGTTTGTTGTAGTTTATTTTGATGATATCCTAATTTATAGAAAAAATAAAGGAGACCACCTACAACACTTGAGGATCATCCTGAGTGTACTGAGGAAAGAGAAGCTCTGTGCAAATTTAAAGAAGTGCAGATTCATGCAAAATAGTTTGACTTTTCTGGGCTTCGTCATTTGTGAAGATGGTGTTCAGATGGACCCAGAAAAGGTCAAGGCAATACTAGACTGGCCTAGTCCATCCAACATAACAGGGGTAAGGAGTTTTCATGGATTGGCAACCTTCTATAAAAATTTCATTCAGAATTTTAGCAGTATTGTAGTGCCCATCATAGATTGTACGAAAGGAAGGGAATTCACATGGACAATAGATGCTAAATAGAGTTTTCAATTCTTGAAGAAAAAGGTAACTGAAGCTCCTATATTGGCACTTCCAAATTTTGATAAAGTATTTAAAGTAGAGTGTGATGCTTCCCATGTTGGGATAGGTGATGTTCTTAGCTAGATAGGTAAAACAATAGCCTTTTTCAATGAAAAGTTAAATGATGCAAGGAAGAACTACTCTACCTATGATTTAGAATTTTATGCTATTGTTCAAGCATTAAGGCATTGGAGGCATTATTTGGTCCCACAAGAATTTGTACTGTTTACAGATCATTTGGCCCTGAAATATGTGAACACGCAAAAGAAATTGAATAGTAGGCATGCTAAATGGGTGTCTTTCTTGCAAGGGTATAATTTTGTTTTGAAGCATAAGTTTGGAAAGCAAAATTAGGTTGTTGATGCCCTAAGTCGGCGTGTTACACTCATAACTACAATGGAAATAGAGGTCATTGGTTTTGATGCTATTAAAGTTTTGTATGAGGCTGATGATGATTTTTGGGAAATTATAGAGAAGATTAAAGAACCGGGAACTAATCTTTTGGATCATATGAGAGGAGAATACTTTATGTAGGATGGTTACCTCTTTAAAGGGAAATAACTTTGTATACCAGCTAGTTCCATGAGGGAAAATATTATCCAGGATTTTCATAGTGGTGGTTTGGCTGGTCACTTTGTGAAGGATAGGACAATAGCCTTGGTTGAAGACAAATACTACTGGCCAAAATTGAAAAGGGACATTACTAAGTACGTGGCAAGGTGCATAATCTATCAAGTGGCTAAGGGTCACTCCCAAAACATAGGATTGTATACACCTCTACCTGTACCCATCGAGCCATGGATAGATGTGAGTATGGATTTTGTATTGGGGCTTCCCCACACCCAGCGAGGTATAGATTATATCTTTGTAGTTGTTGATAAATTCTCTAATATGGCTCATTTTATTGCTTGTAAAAAACCTAATGATGCCACAAGGATAGCCAACCTATTTTTCTCAGAAGTTGTTAGACTCCATGGCATTCCAAAGACCATCACTTCTGACAGGGATACTAAGTTTTTGAGTCATTTCTGGAGGACCTTATGGAAGAAGATGGGAACATAGTTGCAGTTTAGCAGTGCCTGTCATCCCCAAATTGATGGGCAAACTAAGGAAGTCAATCGGAGTTTGGGAAACCTGTTACGGTGTATTGTTGGTGAAAATCCCAATCAGTGGGACTTGGCATTGCCTCAAGTAGAGTTTTCTTACAACAGTTCTATTAACAGATCAACTGGAAAATATCCTTTTCAGATCTTATATGGTAAGAATCCTCAGGGTGTTCTGGACCTTGTACAACTCCCTGTGCAAGATAGAATTAGCAATGATGGGGAATCATTTGCTGAACACCTTCAACAACTTCAACAAGATGTGGGGAGTAAATTACAGGATAGCAATGAGCGATATAAGGCTACTGTAGATACCAATAGAAGGAGACAACTATTTAATGCAGGTGATTTGGTGATGGTGTACTTGAGGCATGATCGATTTTCCACTGGCACCTATCATAAGCTGAAATACAAAAAGATAGGTCCTTGATGAATTTTGAAGAAGATCAATGATAATGCTTATGAGGTTTGTCTACCCGATGATCTAGATATTTCTCTTGTCTTTAATGTTTCTAATTTATATGCATTTCATGGAGAACTACCTAAGCCAGCCAGTACATATGAGGTGGATTGGCATCACCACCTTCCAAGCAAAAAGAAGGAAAAGATTGCCCACATTCTGGACAAGCAGTCTACAGTCACCCGGAATGGTCATTACAATAGGTACCTGATTCAATGGGAGGGATTACCAGCAACAAATAGCACCTGGATCTCAGAATGGGAAGTGATGAAATTGGACCCACAAAGTTGCAGAAGTTCACAAACAACCACTTGCAGGAGCTGCGTTCCTTTAAAGAAGGGGAGAATGATGCAGGGCCCTCCGTAGGTCATAATCTCGTATAGAAACTTCCGGAGGTCATAACTTTTGACTCAGGTTTGTGTTTTTGCTGAAATTTTTTCGGGTGTGTGCCTTAGGTGGTGGCATTTATTTTGACAATGGATCTCAAATCAATTGGGGTCTGTTTTAGCACATTTTCGGGAGCTGAAAGTTTCATCTCGGGCTCCAAAATTAGCTTTTAGTGTTTTTTCTCTAGTTTTTAGAAAGTTATGTTTTGTAATAAATCTAGAGATATGTTTCTAATCTTGGATATTAGTTGGCAATTTATTCTAACTTAGTCAAGGGCATGTTTAGGGAAAATCTCAGCTTTTTAGGTGTTCTTTCAAAAATTACCAAAAATGGCAAAAAAACACCTGTGGAAAAAAACTACCAAAAAGGGTAATTTTCAGATTTCTTGTTTTTTCAAATTTTTGGTTACTTAAGAGTTTGCAGCGAATTGTAGAGGCAGTCAGTGATGAATGAGAAAATATTGAAGGTTTCAAATCTGTGTTATTTGTCTTGTGATTGAATTTATATTTAATAGAGTGTGTTGTGCTACATCATTGGATTTCGTATCATAGGGTATTGTATACACGTGTTTTATTTATTGTGAAATTGTAGTTTGTAAGGAAAGCCACATTTTCAAAATTATAAGGAAAGTTTATTGTGTTCCCTATGTATTTGAATTAGCCACCAGTAGCATGTGTGACTTGCAAAATTGGATTGATATGTGCGATTAACATTTCTTCTACTTCATGAAAAATAATTTTGAAATGTCGAGCGGGAGTGGGAGCGGGAGCCATTGCAAGGTGGGGGCGAGCGGGAATGGTTGCAAGGTAGGGGTGAGTGGGAGTGGATGTAGGGCAGGGGTGAGATTAATGGGAGGAAGCCTTGGCAGCGATGAGGAAGGAGTTGCAGATGCGGAGGACGGTGACCCAAGTGGGTGTCTGCGGGATTTTTTGGTGGGGGACAGCTGCAATCGCAGATGGTGTTCTTACCTTTCTCCCATTTGGACTATTTGGGCTTGCGCTCCAAGAGATGGCAATGCTTTGGGGGGGTTTCTCTCCCTCATTTTGTTGGAGTGGTGGCGACCCTTGTTTCATAAGAAGTGTGAAGGTGAGTGGTGGCTTTGGGTCCTTTTTTGGGATCTTGCTAAGCTTGTTTGTTTCTAGGAACCTCACAGGTGGGCCTCTTTTTGGGTTCCATCGCTTCTTCCAGCTATGTGGGAGAAGGGTGTTGGTTGGTCTCGAATGGCCTTGTGTGGGATCCCTATTGAGGTGGGGCTGCACTCAAATGCTCGTTGGCAGCTGTTGGTTTCTCATCATCACAACTCTTCTTCTCTATTTCCTATAGAGGTGGAAGCTCATTTTGGGGTGAAGGTCTCTTTCCCCCTTTACACCTCTTTCCCACTTTCTATAGAGGTGGAAGTTACTTCTGAGGTGGAGGCTCTGCCTATTGAAGTGGCTAGGTGCTGGTTGGAAGAGGAGGGATGGGGTTTTGATGGTGAGTTTGGCTACAGCTGGAGGGCTCTGTTCCTGCCAGAGATCTTTGATGATTTCATCTTTTGTCTGTCAAGTTGTAATCTAGTGGAGTGGGGGATACTTTTCCTCTTCTCCAATCCTATGTTAAAGGTTGGGGGAGCCTTTCAAAACCCAAGGGGGTGCGGCCTTTGCTAGAAACTCCTATTTTTGCCAGAGATCCTTGATTGTCCTCTCTTTTTTCTGGCAGATTGGAATATGGTGGTTTGGGGAGTCATCTTCACTCCTAGTTCTTTGTTAATGGTTGGGGGAGCCATTCAAAACCCCAAAAACTTTGGTGCAGCTGAAGACTTTTTAGCTCATTCTTATAAGCTGTTGTTTTGTATTTGGTATGATCATGATAGGGTGGACAGGTTTGTCTGCTGATCTGTTGGATGCTAAAACCCACGATGGTAATGGGAGCCATTAATAAGGTTGGGGGAGCCTTTCAAAACCTTAAAGGAATGGTGCAGTCAAAGCCCTATTTGTAAATCTATGTGAGTTGCTATTTCATTAAAACTAGTTATGGGAGTCTTCAAAACCCTTATGTTCGGTTTAGGGAGCCTGAAAACCCTAGAATGGTGATTCAGTAAGGTGTTGGTCTTACTTTTTAGATCTTAGCAACTTGAGTTTTTGTTGAATACTTTTTTATGGCTGTTGTTGTAATGCTGGGAGTTCTCTGCTAGTAACTTTACTAGCCGTTTGTGCTGGGGGGTTCTGTAAGGGTGATCTTGTTCCCCAGTTGTTTCAGTTTCCTTTGAGATAATTCTTCCTACTTTTATTCTCTGGGTTATATTTCCCTCCAAAAACTATTTGTACATGGTTTCGGGGCCCATTCAAAACCTATTTTTACCTTATTCAAAAACATTTCTTCTACTTCCGGTTAAATATTTCACACGTGCAACCAAAATCTAATTTGATTTGAAGATCTAATATTAGATACAAGTCAAATTTGTTTTTAGACATGAGATGAGAAACCAATTCGAAATAGTAAGCCATGACTGAAAATTTGTTTGATGAAAATATGCTCTCGCAATAAAATGAATGAAATTGTGGAACCAAAAAGGAAAAACCCCTCAAACTATTTATTTAGTCATTTTACCCAATGACCAAATTGGTCATTTATTTAGTCATTTTACCCGATGACCAAATTGGTCATTTATTTAGTCATTTTAGTTGTGATTTTACTTGATGACCAAATTGGTCATTTATTTAGTCATTTATTTGTCAAATATGATCAGTTTTGGTCATGTGACTAAAACTTTTAGTCACGTGATTAAAGTTTTAGTCACTTAGTCATTTATTTTCCAAATTCTACTAGTGTAGCTCAACCAATCAATCGAGATTTCCTTCTTTCTCCACATGCTGATCTAGTTGTATTTGCACATCTTCTTTCTCCATTACCCTTTGTGTCCCTTGTTGAGCTAAAACTTCCTCATTATATGGGACCTTTCCCTCTTCTATCCAAGACACTCCATACTCCATTTATACATAATCCAATTATGTTGGTATTGAGTTTTCACCTTTCTTCTCTTCTTATCATTGTTCATCCCCACCACTAGGAACACTAATTATAGGCTCAATTATTTTCTTTGTTTTCTTCTTCCCTGTCGTTTTGAGCTAGCAAGATCTTTGAGGAGTTCTCCTAATAGAAAGTTGTGGTTCTTGTTTTTCTTTAGAATTTGTGGTAGCTAGAATTATCTATTCCATAGGGGAAAAGGTTAGTGATATAGGATTTTCTAATACTGAGACAAAAGTAGAAGATTGTACATCCTGTCATTTTAGTGTTGAAGGTGAACTTTCGTCTACATGGACTCTATATGAATTAGAAGTTTTTTGTTTCTTATCGGTTCTAGAAATGGTTTTTTTAGTATGCTTAGAATGCATCTTCATTCCCTTGACCTCCTTTTATATTATGTTTTCAACTTCTTTTTAGGGGTTTCAACTTCCTCTTGGTTTTCCTCCTTAAGAAAATATTTCTTCCCATTATCCTTCAGTGAAGAAGTAAGGGTTTCTTTAGTATCCTTTTTCCTAATCTTTCCCTTTTAAGCTAATTTCCCCTTTCCTCTTTCAAATTTATTAGCAATATATTTCTTCAATGACTACACAAGGGTTTTCTTAGGAGTTTTTTGTGTTAACTTTTGACTTTGATTTTTTAACTATAAGAGATGCAATTTCAACCCTTTCTTCCTCTTCTTTAGAGAAATCCTCATGTATTTCATAATTATCATCTTCATCCTCATCCAAGGAACTAGATTCATTCTTTAACCTTCCTCCTTGTTTACTTGATTCTCCCCTTAATCTAAATTTTCTACCCCCAAGTCCTAGGTTACTCTATTTTACCCTTTTAATTTCTAAAAACTCTTTCCATGTCATTTTGGGAAAATAGATTTTCAAACTCCTTTTAACAAGTAATGTAATTAAACAATGGTGAGAAATTGAGATGTCTTCACCTTTATGGACTTCTACAACCATTTTTGTCAAGAAATTTACTAGATAGTTAGGTACATTGATAATTTTGTCATGATAGAGATGACTGAGAAATTTGAAGTAGTGGACATGTAAATTCAACAACCTTCCCTCAAATGTAAAATATTGAATAATGTGTGTGGTATCTATAACCAATTTATGAGGAAATGCAAGCCTCCTAAAACCTTTCTTTAAAACATCTGAATGATTATCCCCCGGTCTTCTAAATTTTTCTTTAGTTGAAACTACATCATCATTTTCCATACACCATTCCCCTTCTGTTGATAATCCTAACACATCCACAAAAACTATCACAATGGAATCAAATTTTAATCTCTTCATTGTGGTCATTCCATCTTGTAATGATATAGAAAATTGAAGAGTGATATTGGTATTAAATTCTGAAAGCTTATGTAAATATTCCAACCACCCCTCGTTAATGAACTCTTGCTTTCATTCCATGTCATTGTCAATAAGGGTGTGAATAGTAGGTTCACTACGAATTGGAAAACCCCCCATTTACAATGACTAGATTTTCTTTTGAAATTCCCTAAATTTTATCTCATAACAAGGTAGGGCTATTTTAGTTGACAAGGGTTTCTAATAGCTCATAGGCTACTCTTCATAGACTTCACAAAAAAGATGACAAACAAGACTCACTATAATCGAGAATAACTCAAAGTTATTTATGATCAATAACTGAAATACAATTACTTAAATAAAAACTTAACTCATGCCCAATTAGCACATTCAATCATCATATATGAGTAATAAATATTAATCACAAAACATTCACACCCCATCACTTAAAATGAAAACGGGTCCACACATTTGGGTCAGAGGGTTTGAAATATGATGTGACAACATGAAAATACTCAATCCAAATATTTAAATTAAAATTTAGTAATGAAATAATGAAAATAAACATGATACAAGATTATAAGTTATAGGAATGATTATTGCATACCTTATTGAATTTGCATTGCATTCATAAACAGACATAGATCACAAGCACATGTGAATGATAAGCTAAGATGAAGATAGTTTACAAACTATTGATCATTAAGAGGTAACAAAGAATTATCACAATGGACAAATAATTCATGTGAGATGTGAGGTCCTTAGAGATTTGATAGGCTCCATATGTCACTACCAAAGAGCTGATGTGGAACACTGACCTTCATTTACTCTGCTCTTTAACAGGTTCCATGTGTCTTGATTAATAGGGCCCTCTATAATGAATTACATTTGATGCTAAAACAAGATGTTTTATTTATTAATAATTGTTTACATATGAAGGAAACTTATTTATTTCATATTGAAGCTTTTTTCAAGCATGGGCATCTACAACTTCTTTTTGAGAAGTTGTAGGAATTTCAGAGAACTCTCGATGAATGTTATGCATGAAATCCTCTTGAACCATTGGTTTCTTATATAGCTGAAGATGATGTCCATTGACCAATAGAAAAATCTAACTTGATTGATTTTCTATAACCATAATGGAACATTTGGAAAAACTTCAACAACCTCATATGGCCCTAGCCAATGAGTTTGAAATTTCCCTTGGTGATCTTGGAATTGAGAATCAAACAAGAGTGTCCAGTCACTTTCTTCAAACTTTTTGAAGTTTACATGATGATCATGCCATTTCATTCTTTGGGACTGAATAATTTTAGTTCTATTAGTGACATCTTTCCTAGGTTCATCATGTTCATTCAACTACAATATCCTCTACTTTTATGAATTTGAAATATTTATTCCAAGCTCCAAAGTTGTCTGTAATGTTTTATGTTCAAATTGTGTAGGCGTAACAACTTTTTGTCCATAAACTAGTTCAAATGGTGTGAATCTCATGGTTGTTATCCATGTAGTTTGCTAAGCCCACATTTTTTTTGACAATCTTGATGACCAAACCATCTTATATATGAAGTGCTACTCTTTTTGTTAGGATAGCCTCAATGTCCCTATTTGATATTTCTTCTTGACCTTTTTCCTAAGGGTGATAGGGGGTGTATTTCTTGTGTCTAAGCTTGTACTTATTCATGAGTGCTTATATGAGTATTGAGGTAAATTGTGGCCCTTGATTTGAGGCAATCTCTTTGGGCACTCCATACCTGGTGAAGATTTCCTCATAAAGGAATTTTACAACCTTGTTGTCCCTTACATGCTTCATTGCTCAAACTTCAAACCATTTGGTCAAATAATTAATACAAACCAAAATGAATTCCTTTTTTTGCATTGTCTCCCTTTTCATAACATTGATGGAAGCCCCAAGGTTAATCAAGGTATTAAGAATCAAGATTGGACATTAATGGTAATATACACTATTGGGCTACCTAGTCAAGATGCTTTGGGATTAAAAGCTTGCCTAACATAGTCTCTATTAACTTGCTTGTGACATGCACTATTGTAGGGTCTTTTTTATTATTGCCCAATTTCTTTATACAAAGCTCTTTGACAACCTTATTGTAAACATGGACATCCTTAATTGCCTGAAATAATGGAATCCTTTGCTGATGTTTTTTAATTATTCAAAAAATTCAAATTCAAGAGTAGGATTAATTATGTGCTCAATCAATCTTGTAGGAAATGGGGGGATTGCTTTTTAGTAGACAAAGATACTTGCTACACTTGTTTTGGACTATCTTGTAGACCTTGGTAACTAGATGGGGGTTGCATTGTTGTGGAACATCTTCTTGGATTTTTAATAAGAGGAGGTATTGGTGTAGCCAATATTTTGCTTGATCGTAGATGTACATTATTGACGTAGAGAACATAAGATGGATATTGATATATGTCCTCTAATAAGCTTGATGAGAAAGCTGACTATTGGGGTTAGGCACAGGCCAAGTACAAATTTGAGTGGGTCTTGTAGGTGAAGGCTGAGGGTTGTCAAAACTTTGCATGATGGCTTGTTGAATTGGGGGTCCTTGCAACTGAGGTTGTTGTTGGTATCATTGATTTTGCTAAACCCAAGATTGATTACCCCTCCATGAAGGTTGTTGCCAATTCTTTGATAGTTTCTAACAACTAGTTTGTGGTGTTTTCCAGTTAGATGGTTGACCTTATTGTGGAGGCCAAGCCCTGTGCTGGGCGTTCCATGACATATTACCATAGTTCATCCATGGTTGAGAGTTTTGATTTGACCACAAAGGATAATTTGAATAAGACAAATAGTATTGGGGTGTACCTTGCCTTTGATTCCATGGTTTCCTTTGAGTAAGATAAAAAAACTTTCCCTCCTCATCGCCCAAATATTTAAAATTAGGCCACTCATCCATACTAATAATTCTTTTGCATTTGCAATCCTTCTTCTTGTAATGGAAAGTAGGGAAATAATTCACTAGAGCAACTTCTGCTTCTTCTTGTTTCCTCCTAGCTTACATAATATCTAGTTGAGTATCCACATGATTAATGATATATTGATGAAGGGTGCTTCCCTTAGTACCACAAACACATAACAGAAATAGAGAAACAACATCAATAATATGCAAGAATAGAAAATTGGCTTCTTATTATCTCCACAAATGTGGAATTACAAACCTTTAGAATTACAATATGCAAAGCCACATGGGCATTCCCTTACAATATTTTGTAGGACAAAGTCTCGAATCAATACCCAGATCTACTACCCAGAACTGCCCTAGACAACACTATGGGCCTTCTTTATATAGGCAATTTCCACCGCCCGAGAAGGTTCTAGAAATTTAGCCCTTAGGGCCAACCAAACTTAGAATTATTTTATTTTACAATTTATTACATCAAAGTTAGCTCAAAATGAGTTTTGAAACTCAAACAGAAATTTTGAAAAAAAAATTTTTTCCGCCATTTCAGGTGACCCAACTTCCGAAGACCATAAGTCATCACCCGTTGACCCGATTGGCTATTATAACCCCATTCTGGAAATGTCACGAAGCGCTCTACAGGCTTGACCTGCGCAAAGCACTCATCACCCAAATTTTCAACCTCATCCGGGGCCTCTAAAGCCTTCAAAACTGAGTTCGAAGTTTCTGTACCCTGCTGCCAATACCGAAAATCTTCAATATCTTCAAAACTAGACCTGATCTAGCCATGAAACTTTGCTGGCAGGCTGATATGACTGAGATGAACCTCCATATGTAAAATTAGAACATTTCGAGATCATAAGACCAACTTACTAAAAATAGCAAGTTTCCATAAATAACAACTCTGCACAAGATAGCCCTTATTGAATACAAAAACAGAAATATTTTTGGGTGATGCAAGATTGCTCTTACACCCAGGATGCTCCTGCATCAGACACCCGGGGTAATTTAAGAAGTGACCCTGTCACGACTCAGGTGTACAGAGGAAAACCAAGACGGTTAACCTCCTCCTTTGTTAGCCATGATGAATCTTCAACAGGTCGTCCTTTCCATTTGACCAAATACTCTTCATATGTCTTGTTCCTTGTGCTTCTGCCAACACGACTGTCCAGTATGTCTTCAATCTCCTTGATATCTGAATTGGTTGCTGGAATACTCCACTGTGCTGCTGCAACCTCATCTTCAACACCTCCTTCGTGATACTCTGTCAAATCTGAAATGTTAAACACTGGTGATATATTCAGCTCACTAGGCAATTCAACCTCATATGCATTTCCTGAATCATGCTTCTTCAATATCTTACATGGTCCAAACTTCTTCATTTTCAGCTTGTTATATGTACCAACTGGAAATCGCTCCTTTCGCAAATGAACCATGACTTCATCCCCAACCTGAAATTCCTTATGCCTCCTTTTCTCATCTGCCTTAGCCTTATACTGTGCATTCATCTTGGTAATATGCTTCCTCACCTCCTCATGGATGTTCTTCAAGTGCTCTACAAAATCCTCAGCTTCAGCACTACTTATTTCTCCTTTATCTATCTTTCTCAATTCAGATGCATTTCTTGGACTACTTCCATATACAATCTGGAATGGTGATTTACCAGTGCTCCTATTGACAGAATTATTGTATGCAAATTCTGCCTGTGGTAAAATCAAATCCCATCCTGTTGGCTTATCTCCAACCAAACATCTCAACAGATTTCCCAAACTTCTATTCACCACCTCTGTCTGTCCATCAATCTGTGGAAGATGTGATGAACTGAACTTCAAATCTGTCTTCAACTTCTTCCACAATGTCCGCCAGAAATATCCAACAAACTTAGTATCTCGATCTGAAACTATGGTCTTTGGCAAACCATGTAGTCTCACCACTTCTCTGAAAAACAATTCTGCTACATGAACAACATCATTAGTCTTCTTGCAGGGAATGAAATGTGCCATCTTTGAAAATCTGTCAACTACTACAAAAATTGAATCATGTCCCCGCTGTGTCCTCAGTAAACCAAGAACAAAGTCCATACTGATATCCTCCCAAGGCTTCTCTGGTATAGGTAATGGCTGATACAACCCTGTATTCTGCTTCACTCCTTTCGCCATCTGACATACTCTGCAACTCTATACAAACTTCTTCACATCTTGCTGCAACTGTGGCCAATAATAATTTTCACTAACCAAAGCAAGGGTTTTATCGTGACCAAAATGTCCAGCCAATCCTCCACTATGCTTCTCCTTGATGAGATTCTCCCTCATAGAACTTCGTGGAACGCACAACTGACTCCCTCTGAATAGCATATCATCCTGGATGATGAAATCCAACCATTTTGTCCTGTCTAGAGTAACAGGTTTTGTACAAGCTTTCCAAGCTCCACCAAAATCAGCATCCTCTGGATACAAATTCTTGAGTTCCTTGAACCCAACCACCTCAATCTGCATCTCGGTCAGCAATAGTTGCCTTCTGCTAAGAGCATCTGCAACCCTGTTAGACTTTCCACTTCTGTGTTTCAAAACAAATGTATAACTCTGCAAAAACTCAACCCATTTCAAATGCCTCTGATTCAACTTTCCTTGACTATTCAAATATTGCAAAGCTTGATGATCAGTATACAAAACAAACTCCTTAGGAAGCAGATAATGTCTCCACTTCTTTAATGCCTGAACTATAGCATAAAATTCCTGATCATAAACATAATATTTTCTCTTGGCATCATTTAACTTCTCACTGAAATAAGCAACATGTTTACCTTCTTGGCTCATAACAGCTCCTATTGCAGTACCACTAGCATCACAATATACTTGAAACACCTTATTAAAATTTGGAAGTGCTAAAACAGGTTGTTCTGTAACTTTTTGTTTCAACAATTGAAAACTCTTTTCTGCGCCATTAGTCCACTTAAACTCTTTTCTATCCCCTCTCATTGTTTCAGTCAAGGGTCCACAAATACTGCTAAAATTTTTGATAAACTTTCTGTAAAAGCTAGCCAAACCATGAAAAGATCTTACCTCAGTAGCACTCCTTGGAGTAGGCCATTCAAGGATAGCCTATACCTTCTTTGAGTCCATTTTTAGACCTTCTGCTGAAACTACAAATCCCAAATACACTAACTCTTTCTTCACAAAACTGCACTTCTTCAAATTAATCAACAATTTCTCATCTCTCAACTTCTCAAACACCATATGAATATGCATCATATGTTCCTCCAATGTCTTGCTAAAAATCAAAATATCATCTAGGTAAACAATGACAAACTTACCCAGAAATTCTTTCAGAACCTCATTCATGAGCCACATGAAAGTGCTCGGTGCATTGGTTAGCCCAAAAGGCATGACTAGCCACTCATACAGTCCTTCCTTTGTCTTGAAGGCAGTCTTCCATTCATCTCCTTCTCTGATCTGAATCTGGTGATATCCACTTTTCGGATCTATCTTTGAGAAATACACAGCTCCACTCAAACAATCCATAATATCATTCATTCGTGGCAATGGAAACCTATACTTGATTGTGATTTTGTTTATTGCTCTGGAATCTGTACACATCCTCCACTCTCCATTCTTCTTTGGTGCTAATACCGCTGGTACAACACAGGGACTCAGACTCTCTCGAATCAACCCCTTCTGCAATAACTCGTGTACTTGTCTGTTCAACTCTTCACTTTCTGCTGGTGTCATTCTGTGTGCTGCCTTGTTTGGCAAACTGGCCCCTGGAATCAAATCCATCTAATGACTGATCTTCCTTACCGGTGGTAATCCATCAGGTACATTATCAGATACAATATTCTAAAACTCATTCAACAAATCTGCAACCTCTACAGGTACATCCTCTACTTCTTCTTTACCAACTTTTGGAATTAAAACAAAATACACATGCTCATGCCTCATACCATCTAGGAATTTTCTTCCATCAACAAATGTTATTCTTACATTACCACATACCTTTTCTTCGGTCTCCTTCAATGGCTTTAGCTTATGTCGCACTCCATCCTTTGTCAGGGAATAGGTATTCGCACGACCATCGTGTACAACACATCTGTCAAACTGCCACGGTCTACCCAACAACATATGACATGCATCCATAGAGATGATATCACATAGTACCTCATCTTGGTACCCGCCGATCTTGAACTTTACCAGGCACTGTTCACTGACCATGACCTTGTGGTCATCCTGCACCCAGGCAATCCGATATGGATGTGGGTGTTTCTGTCTCTTGAGATTCAACTTTGTCACCATCTCTTCTGACACCAAATTGTCAGTGCTTCCACTATCGATAATCACATCACAACATTTACCCTCACACTTGCATCTAGTGCGAAGTAGGCTCCTCCTTTGTTCAGGTTCATTCTCACCACTCAGCAAGACTCTTCTGTTAATTAGTGTTTCTCCTCTTTCAGCATCTTCAGAATTTGATGATCTAGCATATTCATCTACATGTGCAACTCTGGCCTGGCCTTCATTCCTCCTGTCTGTTTTGCCTTGGTGCTAAGGACATTCAAATGCCCTATGACCTTCTTCTCCACAGTGAAAACATGTTCCACAGAAGCCTCCTCTTCCAGATCCTTGTCCTCTTCCTCTTCCTCTCCGATCTCTATTACTCTGATCCTGGAAATGATTGGAATTATTTCCTCTCTGATTCTGACTGCTACTGGCCTCATCCTTCTTTTTCGGATCTTCATTTCGGCCACCATATGACCATCCACCAGATCTTCCACCACGACCTCTTCCATTTTGTCTACTCTCAAACTTCTTGTTCAGCTTTTCCTCTACTTTTAGGGCAAACTGGTGTGCCTCCTCAATACTGTTCATTCGAACTAGATTCAACTCCTCCTGAATGCTTGGCCTTAACCCATTAAGGTATCGGGCAACTTTCTCCTTATCAGCTTCTGCATGGCCTGTTCTGATGAGGAGTCGATAGAAATCCTCTGTATACTCCTGAACAAATCTTCCTGCTTGCTTCAAACTTTGCATTTTCTTTAGTAGGTCAAGCTCATAATCAACAGGAATGAATTGTCGCTTCAATTTATCCACCATCCGATCCCATCTTGTGATTTTATCTTTCCCTCTTCTATTTCACTCCAATTGAATTTCTTGCCACCAGATCTTCGCATGACCTTTCAATCTGGCCTTCGCAAATTTGACCCTATCAGGATCCTCAACATCTTCATACTCAAAATATTCCTCACATTCATTGATCCAGTCGATCAATTCCTCTAGGTTAAGATTTCCAGAAAATGTAGGAACCTCAATCTTAGGTCTTTTCCCAATCTTGGAAATCGCCCGAAAAAGTCTTTCTTCCTCCTGGTTCACAATTTCAGCTTCTCCTTCTTGATATTCTTCTTCGGCTTCATCCTCGCTTTCGTCTCTGACATTAAGATTCATTCCTCTACGAATCTCTTCTTGCAATGCTCACACTTGTCTCTGCAACTCTCTAACCTCAGGTGTCACAGCACCAGCTCTTCCGCCACGTTCTCTTCGTGGAGGCATTTTCGCGATGCGTGCTGAAACCCTAACCACGGTCCTAGTGCAAACTGCCTCACAGTCGGCAATTTGTTTACACACTCAAGAACTCCTGCTCTGATACCACTTGATGAAGGGTGCTTCTCTTAGTACCACAAATATATAACAGAAATAGAGAAACAACAGCAATAATATGCAAGAACAGAAAATTGGCTTCTTATTATCTCCACAAATGTGGAATTACAAACTTTCAGAATTACAATATGCAAAGCCACATGGGCATTCCCTTACAATATTTTGTAGGACAAAGCCTCGAATCAATACCCAGATCTACTACCCAGAACTGCCCTAGACAACACTACGGGCCTTCTTTATATAGACAATTTCCACCGCCCGAGAAGGTTCTAGAAATTTAGCCCTTAGGGCCGACCAAACTTAGAATTATTTTATTTTACAATTTATTACATCAAAGTCGGCTCAAAATGAGTTTTGAAACCCAAACAGAAATTTTGAAGAAAAATTATTTTCCGCCATTTCAGGTGACCCAACTTCCGAAGACCATAAGTCATCACCCGTTGACCCGATTGGCTATTATAACCCCATTCTGGAAACACCACAAAGCGCTCTACAGGCTTGACCCACGCAAAGCACCCGTCACCCAAATTTTCAACCTCATCCGGGGCCTCTAAAACTTTCAAAACTGAGTTCGAAGTTTCTATACCCTGCTGCCAATACCAAAATTCTTCAATATCTTCAAAACTAGACCTGATCTAGCCATGAAACTTTGCTGGCAGGCTGATATGACTGAGATGAACCTCCATATGTAAAATTAGAACATTCCAAGATCGTAAGACCAACTTACTAAAAATAGCAAGTTTCCATAAATAGCAACTCTGCACAAGATAACCCTTATTGAATACAAAAATAGAAATATTTTTGGGTGATGCAAGATTGCTCTTACACCCAGGATGCTCCTGCATCATATATTGAATCATGTTATTAAGAAGATTGCTAATTTCCATTCAAGGGACTCCAACAAAAACCTTATAAGCTATGGACTTGATACTCCTAGTCCTCTTCATATTTTCTCTTGAATAATTTCTTTAGAGGTTATAGATATCATCCAGAGAATATTGGAAGATGTATCCTTCACCCATCAAGTCCAATGCATCAATGTAGTCTTCATTAATTCCCCCAAGGAAAATAATCTTTATAGACTCCTCTCCCAAATTACTATGCTTGGACTTCTTGAGGTTGAACATGAACCTCTCCAACTAATCTTCTAATGTCTCATCCTCTTTTTGAGTCATTCTAAAGATGTCATCACCTCACAAATCTCCTCCTCTATAGTAATCCTTATACTTATTAATGAACTTCTCTTTCATGGCAACCAATGTTGGAACAACATTTCTCCCAAGTCCCATGAATGACCTCAAGGCAAAAATCCTTGAGAGTTGCAGGAAATAACTTCAATCGACAAGCATATGTTGTGTAGTCATAATTGTGACACATGACACTAAATTCAAAACAAAATATACTTGGGTATTCAATGACTAACCCATGAAAGTTTGGAATGGTGAAAGGTGGTATATTCTTTATAACAACGTCCCTATGCTGATGGACTATTGAGAAGTGAAAGGTTGGTGTGGCATAATTATTTTCTCCTCCACTATGTCCCAAGGAATGGGAACTGGGGGAAGAAGGTGGAGAATTTTGAGGTGAAGCCATGCAAACTTCAAATATTGGCTTCCTTGGATTAGCTTGTTTAGGAACTACTTCTTTAGATGTTGCTACTTTAGGTATTGCTTATTTCGATTTCAGTTGGTCGATTGTTTGAAGGAAGGGATCTTCCACGAGCATCCCTCCTTTGATGCATACAAGAATGAAGAACTTAAAATTCCTACTACATGCACAATGTTAGTAAACCAAGGTGCTCAAAAATATTACTCCTAAATCTATTCTACTAAAAAACATAACTATACTTAAGAAAAGTGCAAGCAATGAAAATAAGATGATGATTCAACACCATCCTTGACAATGACGCCAATAATTTTGAGTTCCATTAACCATTTATGATCAAATAGATGATTAGGCTATCATCTCTAAGTAAGTTCTATACTTGAATAATCTTCCTTGGTAATGGTTCACATTTAACTTATTAATTTGGATCATAAACTTCAAATGGGCTAGCATAGTTTATGCATTGTCATTTCATTCAAACTGTTATCTAACCATTGAAACATATAGTACAACAAAGTAACTACTCATTAAAATTCAAAATCATCGCTAATCTAATTAAATAACATGCAATTCTATAATAGCTTCTTCACTATCCTAATAACAAATAGAATTGAAACACTATACACTTTAGTTGGGAATGAGCTAAACACCTAAAAAAATTAATCCATCAATAGTACTCGAAGCTATACAAATATAGTCGCATAACTCAAACAATAAGCTTCAGAATTTTTTATCAAAAGACTTATCAGACTACTACATTATAATGCATAAAGAAAATAGGGAGGAGATATACCTCAAGTTGCCCCACTTGAGATAACTTTGATTACAATCAATAGATAAAATTATGTTGATTAACACTCATTATATTCATGAAACCATTTTGACATAATACAATTGCTCAGAATTGACTTTAATAATCACATATTATCTAGAATAACATTATTGCATTCATGCAAAGGCTGTAATAGATAGAGCTCACAAGGTTGAAAGGTTCAACCACACATGCATGCACTATCCCTCAATCTACAAGAAGATTAACTGTAAAAAAAGACAACACACTTACATGAAAGAGTCCTAATTATGTCGAAGGCGTTTCATATTTGAAATGTTTGACCTATTTTTGATGATGAACAGTTTAGTTAAATCCATGGAGGTTGCAAGATGATTCAATTAATCCTAATCATTTGTTTTTTCTGACAAAAATTTCTCTTACGGTGGAATATTGTCATTTGTTTTACCTTGGAATATTATCTTTCAATTTTTATTTGCATCATCTGCACTTCCATAAAGTCCTCTGATATAAAGTGGAATTGTCAATGTGCTTTTACAATTTTACGGTCTTCCCCCACTTGTCAATGGTTGTGCAGAGAGGTGTTGGTTTACAATCACACCCATCCTATACACCTCAGTTTTCCATGTACACAAAAACACCAGAGTATGTACATCTTGGTAGAAAAAAATAATCATGGCCATTCATAGTAGTATTAAAAGGATACAGCTAAGCTCCCTAAAAAATTCAACATATCGTTGACCAAATTTCAAAAAATGGAAAACAAAACATATTTTTGCAAAATTTTCACCATCTGTTCTTCATGATCTGCATATTTTATGGTCGAAAACCACAAAACATTTGTGACATAGCATAAAACCATTTGCGACATAGCATAGAGATTCCACATCTGACATTGTAGTGACATACCATAAAAGTCACACAATCCTTGGCACACTAATCTTTTCTTTGGGAACACGAAATGAAATTAATTTATATGTCGTATGTGGAATTGTTATTATATAATTATGTTTTAATAAAAAATTAATAAATTGAATAGGTTTTTGGTGAGATGGGAACCACCAAAAGATTAAAAAAAGGGATAAATTGGAAGGCTAATCTCTGCCTTAAGTTGTTTTCCTCTTATGACTATGGTGGTCTCCCATCAACTTGTTTTAAACAAAATTCCACCCCAAAAACATTAGGAATATATTGAATACCCAATGACAAGTGACAAAATGATGAGTTTTTAATCTCTAAAAAAGTTAGAAAAGAATTCACATTTTACGGCTCCCCTTCCATGTATATTTGACATACCCATTGCACACCAAAGTGCAATTGCTAGTATAATTACAACTTTTAGATCAGTTATAAATATATTAACTAATTCTGCACATGTCATTTAGAAGAAACAAATTGTTGTCTTCCACTAACAAAATTTAAAATAAGTCTTCAAGGTTCTTCTTCAATAGATAGGTTGACAAGGATATTTTGAGTTCAAAAGACTATTTCAACACTTAACTAGTCATCAACTGTAGGAAATTACATAGCTTGTGGCTATAGGAATTGTGACAGTCCACACCATCATATGTAGTAGAACCCAATTAGGAAGCGAACGACCATACATATAACGTTTAATCTTATTTTCACCACATTTTAAACCATAAATTGCCATATATCTTCTTAAAATATATAAAAATATTGAGTCTTGAGCATAAAGGACATAACCACATTGACCAACAAAGTCTAAGAAAGAATTATTAACTTATATAAACAATATAGAAAATTTGTGTGTGTGTGTGTGTGTTTGTTTATCTCTTTATCTTTCTCCTTCCCCATTTCTATCCATATCTCCTTACACCTCTATTTATCTATCATTGCATTTCACCATCTATATATCTTTCTAACTCTCCCTTTCCCAAGCTCCCTTCATAGATCTCTCTATCTTTTCCTCTCATTCTCTCCCTCTCTATGTCCCCTCCCCTCCTTCCCCCTCCCCCCTCTCTTCCTTTCCTCTTTCTCCATCCCCATCTCTATCTATATCTCTATCTTCTTCTTCGTCTCTATCTCTTTACCCTCTCTATCACTCTTTCCCTTCTATCTCTCCCTCTTTCTCTCCCTATCTCTCCCTATCTCCCCCTCTCACCCTATTGCAAACATATATGACCTTTTTCGTAATGGAACTTGATTATCTTCCTGATTCAAAGGTTTTTAACTTAGTTATGATTGGATCCTTGTCCTTGGATGCATAATTGATTCGAAGTTGTCACTTTCTCCATTAAGACATTTGTTGGACAAAAAACATCATTTTGTAAATATCCTACAAATTGAACTCATGTATTACACAAATTTATGCAAAAAAATAAACCAAAAATTTCCCTACTTGATCTTCCACACCTCTTTGACATATCTATTGTACTCCAAGGTACAATTGCTAGTTTTAACATTTATTCTAAATATTTTATTTTAATAGTTTCAATCTTCGATTCCCTTTTACAATTTAATTAATTATTATTTTATTTACTAATTTTGTGAAAGTTCCTTTACAATTCTAAAACAAAAATTAATTTGATCTTTCACACCTCCTTGACATATCTATTATACTCCAAGGTACAATTGCTAGTTTTAATATTTATCCAAAATATTTTATTTAATAATTTTAATCTTCGATTCCCATTATACAACTTAATTAATTAGTATTTTATTTACTGATTTTGTGAAAGTCCCTTTACAATTCTAAAACAAAAATTAATTGGTAAAAATATTAGAGACAACTCTTGGCATATGTCCATAGAAAATGATAATTGGCCCTTAAAACGTGACGGCCAACACTCCATGTGACCACAAAAGCACAAAAACCCACGGACATATTTAAACCTCTTCCTAATTTGCAGAGAGCCGAGTGAATCGAAGAAGATCCAGGGTTCGAATCATGGCGGTAACATTGGCACCAGGTTTATCTCGTAAGCTGAAGAAGGTTCTCGAATCCCGCACAGATTCTCCCGATCTGCTGGCCTCTCTCAACACTTTATCAACATTCTACACAAACAATTCTCAGCAGGCGAGAAGAAACCTCAGATCCACCATTGAAAAGAGGGCTCTCGCCATCAATGACGAATTTCTCGCCGCATCAGAATCCGCCCAGAAAGTAAGCAATGCAATTGCCTTTAAGTTACGCAGCCGCTGTAGATATCTAGTTCAGATCTATAAAAACTGCAGATTAGTGAGCTTGATGGCAGCTGAAACTTTTTTTTGTTTCCCGGCTAGAGTTTTTCATCATGATGCTTTAGCATTTCTTTTATAAGACAGAATGTCGAACGAATTGTAGCTTAATTAATAAAGAATACAGCCATACCGTATTTTCTTTTCCTGTTTTGTGAAGCCTCCCTTTTTAACTTAAAAGGGAATGCCTCAGCTTAGATGCTCAGACTGAGCGATATCATTCTACCAAATTCAAATTGTACTTGGTCTTGTTGGTCGAGATGTACTTACACACATGATTGGATGTAGTAATTTACAAAATTTTACTCCTAACATGTTTCCTGGGAATCTGAACTTGGAAGTTTTTAATAAAAGCTCTTTCGTTTATCGCTTGACTCATCCCAATTGGCAATTCTATAATTTATCTAACCCTTTAGTTTGTTCTATATTTGATATTATTTGACTTTGACTGTCTGAGTTCATATAAATCTTATATAGGTTTATATCCCTAGAATTTTAGCTGTTCGTGTCTTTTTTAATTCTATTTATTCATTTTTCTTTCCACCGGTCTATTGTGCAGGCTTTGGATGCGGTTGAACAAGAAATTGCTGGTTTGGCCGAATGCTGTGAAAAGTATTCGCTTGTCATTAGAAGCTTTCTTGTATTATTTTATGTTTAGCATTGTAAACTGATTTGAAGTTTTGTTTTAAAAACAAATGTGGATTTTATGGTTGTTCATTCATACATCTGATGGATTATACTTAAGCCTTACAGCAATTGTGGACTACATTTTACATAATATGATGCTCACTTATTTGCTTATTTCTTTACAAAATGGGATATTTATTGTTGGCTATGGGTACATTGGTAGGATTGGTAAAGCTCTGGATACCTGCAGTGCTTCTACAGGGGATATCATTACAACAACAGAGAGGCTCAAGCAAGAGCTTGAGAGCACCACACAGCGTCAAGAGATTGTATCTTGCTTTCTTCGTGATTATCAACTTTCACCAGAAGAGGTTGGTGTATAGCTGGGGAAAATTCAAAATCTATTTAAGCAATGTGATTCAGCTGTATTCTAAAATCTTGACTGGAAAATTAAATTTAAGTGAAAGTAAATGTGCTAAACATTTGGTTATTTGTGATTGTAGGTCAATGCTTTGAGGGAAGAAGAGCTAAATGAAAACTTTTTCAAAGCACTTGCACGTGTGCAAGAAATTCATAATAATTGCAAAATGTTGCTCAGGACACATCATCAAGTAATGAATTCTTTCTCCTCCTATGTTTCTTTTTCATATCCTGCTTGTGACATTTTGAATTGGAGAAATTGTATTAATGTGCACACATATCTTTGTTTCTATTATTGTCGTGAATTATAATGCTGATTTTCTCAGTATATAACACCCTATTTCTTTATGCTAGTCCTCATTTGGGAAGTTGAGGAATGATGTTTTCAACAGAATCTGAAAAAGACACATTTTTCTCCCTTCATGTATAGTTGGAAGCAGGAAAAGTTGGTGCCAAAGTGAAATTATTTTAGAAAACAGTTACTTCCATGAATCTAGACAATGATCAAGAGCTTCCTTTGTGCTTCCAAGGGTTTAGTTGCTAAAGGAAAGCTTTTTCCAGGGGTTATATTTTGTGAGTTGTACCAGCTTGCAGCATAAAATACCTTGTAAATTTTTAAATAAATGGTATGGTTTTGTGTGCATTCAAACCCAAGTTACAGCTACCATCGGTCAGTGTGAGGGCATCATGTGTGAGCTCTTCATTGATATATACTGCTAAGAAACAGAAACCAATAAAACAATTATTAATAATAAAAAATGATTTGTTAGGATTGCTCTCCCCTTTCAATTATGAGGGTTTATAGCCTAAAACTTCTTGTCAAACTTTCTGTTGCATCTTCAATTATTTCACGGTCTTCTTGCATTCAACTCTTCATTGTCATATGCCAAAGTGCATTAGAAAATTTATTCCTTTGTTGAATCGTACTTTCTGTTTCTTTTTGCATTATTGACTATTACTGCCTTTAAATCCAAATAATACAAATTTTTAGTATCAGTGCTTATTCAGTGTCAATTTTTTTCCTCATAAATTACCTTGTTCTGTGTCAAATGACATTCGCAAGAAAATGCAAAAGAAATGTTGCACAAACTTTTCATAGAGATTGATGCTACAATAAATCCAGTTGATATACATGGGGTCCAACGTGTGTAAAGGTATCAAACAAATGAATTGCATATGTGGCCCAAAAATTGCTTAGAAATCTGTCTACAAGAATTTTATCAAGAGGTGTATGATAGAAGCATTGTATGTATCAATTGTAACAATTGACCTGACATGCTTCATTCCCGGTCCCACCACCAGAAGATCGTGTCATTGAAAATAACACAATAAATGGGGCCCTTTTTACTTCATATGATGCATTGACACTTTTAAAAATATGGTGCCTTTTAGAGAAGAAACAAGAAGATTAAAAATAGTTTTGTTCTTTAAATATCCTCATCTACCACGCAGTATTTTGCATCCTGTTTTCGCCCACGGAGCATGCTGCTTGCCCATTGTAATATTAAAGTTTTAACAAATAATGGGACATGTTAGTTTTAACTTTTAAGTGTTATAAATGAAGGGCACTGTGTCCTATAACACATATTATAATATCATCAGTTATGGATTGGAGAATTAAGAGCTTGGTAATATTGAAAGCCTGGTCTTAAAAGAAAAAATAATGCCTATATATTTTGTGGCGTAGTCATTAATGATGTTTTTTTATTTGGTACACTCTAGGTTGGTTGTTAACTGGGTATATCAGATCAGCAAAATATATTTTCTTGTAGCTTCCGATGGGCGTATAACTTGAGAAACGTAATGCAAAAATACAGGCAGTAGCAGTGACACTACCAGTAATGTCACACAGCACCTGATATTTCTTTCAAGATATAGAAGCTAAATCTCTTATACTTTGAATTGTTTTGTTTTGACTTTTAAAAGCTGAGATGGGTTGTGGCTTCTTTGATGGCAGAGTGGGGGGTATTTACAATCATTTATGTTTCGTTTAATTCTTCTGGTTCATAAAATAGTGAGTGGTTAACATTATCTAAATGAAAGGGGAAAACTAGAAGTAAAATTTGTGCTACCTTTTTTTATCACCTGGAGCAAGTGTTTGAGAAGCTTAGCCAAATTAGCGGTCCCCAACTGCGTTACCTCTGAAATATGTTACAAACTTACAACCATATGATTCTTTGTCTAACTGAACTTTGTGGCTGCTGTTATCATCCGTCAGAATACAATTGAAAAATTTCTGCAAAAAATGGTGCTCGCCATAATTACAAGCAAAACATCAAAGAACTGTGAATTTTTTGGGATCTAAATTATTTCTTTGTTCAGATTTATGTTCCCAGAGAAATTTTTGCTTTAGGTAGAAACCCCATGTGAAGGTGATATGAGTCCAAACAGAAAACAGACAACCCAAAAACTATATCTTTGGAGGGAGCTGAGCTTTTTGGTCTGTCTTTGCATTTGAGAGTAAAAGTGAATACCAAGCATGGTGATTCTGATTTCAGGGACTGAGCTTTTCCCAAGTTGAGGTGAATTATGACTTCTCTGAATTTTTGGCTTACAGAACAAGTGTATTACTTGGAATAAGAAATGTCTACAATAGATAAATAGGTTGCAAGAAATAGTGCTCTAGCATTATGGGAGTAGGTGGGCCTATATCTTCTTTAGTTCAGGAAATACTGCAATCCAAAAAAAAGATTCCAATAGACAAAAACTTACAACAAATAAGTTCATTTTTATGGTTCCAACTTCCCGGCATCCATAAAGTTGAAATAGTCAATATCTACTGAAGTTCAGTAACCATGTACACAAGTTTTTTATAGAGATGATCTTGTGTGAGATTGACTTCATATGCAGATGAGGTATTATATGAAGCACAACAATTCTCATGCAGATGAGATATTGCATGAATTCTAATGATTCATGTGCAGACAATCTAATGCACAATACAACAATCTAATCACTAGTTCAAGAAGAGTTGTCCTTTCTCATGGAAGCGTGGTTGAAATTTTCTTGATGAAAAAAATTCATATATTTTAATCTGTTCTAATTATTAAAGCAGCTGGCTAAGTGGTACATGTTTATGGTTTGGAATGTGAAGGATATTATATAATAGCCAACTGAGCAACTTTCATTTTACAGCGTGCAGGATTAGAGTTGATGGATATGATGTCTGTTTTCCAAGAAGGTGCATATGAACGACTTTGTAGGTAAAACTTTCTTCTTTTTTATTTTTATGATAGGTATCAAATTAATGTATGGAATAAGAGATTGGGAATCATAGAGATAGTAATTTTTGTATAAAAATCTTCTTTCTCCTTATATTTTTACATATACTTAGAGAGTGCATATACTGAAAGAGTGCACATTTCAAAAGGAGACTGGACCCGATAATCTAAAGAGATACAATAGTGAGTTTTGATGCTAGCTGAAAGTATCTTTATTGAAGCCATTAGCTTAAGTATATGCAGATAGGGAGAAGGTGACACAAGGTATTATTGTTATAGTTTGTATTTTCAATGCTTATAGGCTTTATCTTCTGCGGTTGAAATTAGTGTGTACTGTCTCCTTCCAAATTTGCCCTAGAGTCACAATTCCAACAAATCATTTAGGATTATTACCAAGTAAAATAACTCTTTAAACAATGTGATCCTAGATTTGAATCCTGCAATCATAACCCAAGAAACACACACACACACACACAGATAGACACATATACTTCCAGTTATTAGGGTTAGACAATAACACATTACATCAGGGTTTGGAGGAAGAAACATGATAGGTCTGCTCGAAGCAATATTTACTCTAAGCCCAAGACAGAGTGAATGCCAGAGCTCCTTTGGCCCTAGGATCCAGTTATATGGTCAACTCTAGGATGGCCTGCTTAGATAACCCTCTTATAACTCTCCTTTTACACCCCTGATCCTTCCTACAAGATGGATTTCAGACAGTTGGGCATATTTTATATTCTAGAATGTGGATATACACATAAGAGATAAGCATTATCTATTTATGCATAAACACTACACACACACATGCATACCACAAAGGGTAGATCTGGAAATAATATCAGATTGCTGTTTTAAGCCTGATCTGATTATGAATTACTTTGATGTATTTGCTGATTGATGACTAGAGGTCTAATCTGAAATTCATTACTTCCTTGATCAGAATTGCTTCTTGTCAATCTGCTGAATGTCTTCTTGATATGATTTTACTTGTCTGTTTCCTTCATGCTGCTGTTCATTCTTGATGTTCAATGTGTTTTGGGAATGGTTGCTTGTACCTTCCAGGTGTATATCTTTCTTTCTCCCCTTCATGCCCTCTATATTTGTATCTTATTATTTCCTTGAAGATATGCATCCCTTTGGTAGTGGTTGCCCTTGCATAAGGGACCATGTCTCTTAGATCTGTCCTTTAGTTATTATTAATGATTCCTTAATTGTACTTCCGAATGTTCGAAATCGCTGTCTAATTGATCTTAACCATATCAAATTTAGTTTCTTTTGCTCCTGCCATTTGATTATTAAGATCACCGCACCTTAACCTAAGTTGCAGCTTATTATCTTGTCTGTTTTCCTTCCCTCCTTGGTGGATCGATCCTTATCTCTAATTTATACCTTTTGCCTTTATTTCAAGGGAGTCGGCCCTCAACAGAGACACATTTAATTCAAGTCAAACATTTGGCTAGGAAAGATGATAAACTCAGTCGGCTTCAACATTGTTTTAATTTATTTTAATTGCCTACTGGTCGGCCCTCCTTGTCATTTAATAGAGGTTGCTTTTGTATTTACAAAGCTCTAACCTGGTGGGGCATGACATAGTGTCTGTGCATTGTGACTTGGGAAATTTGACTTTGTTGCGTTCTTATTTGGACAATGTTGGAAGCTACTTTTCCTCGTTTGATCTTTAGGCCCACGGCCTCACACAAATATTTTTATGTTCACTACCTCAAATTCACCCATCCATATCAAAGAGAGTTTTAATGTTCTTATCATTCATAACAGTCTTTAGACTTTCAGTAAATGCTTTCTTTTTCCAGAGCTGTAGATAGTCTTGGAAGGGTTAAATATATCTGTAATGTGCCTAACACCAAATTTGTCTCTAATGTTGTTTGTTACTTGTGTGCTTTTTGGAATCCATTTCATAAGACTCTAATGTCCAATCCGTTGAGCAGAATGTTGGATTTAGATCTGCCCTCGCCAAGATTTGAACACACATGTAGAGAGCTGTATGACATGTTTGAAGGATATTACATAGCACTATTTTTGTAGTTAGTGCTATTTGATTGTGGAGGCAAATCACCTTGGAGGACATGATTAAGGGATATTATTATCTCAAATTCAGGCAGTGTTTGCACTTGGCCTCTGCTACTATCAATATTATTAGAAAATTACTTAATCCACAATAATATGTAGCTCCTTGCACGATGTATTGACCAAACTGCATGAAGTTACAAATATTTTGGGTTCTATGTTCACCAGGGTTTGAACTTGGTCATTCATATGAATGCACATTCTTGCAGCCACTTAACCACAATCCACTGAACTGTATGTTGGATATTTAAATTACCAACAAAATAATTTGTCTTTTTTGAAGAAATCCAACTGGTTGATGGTCGTCGCCTTGCATTTAGTTTTACACAAAATGTGTCTATTGCCTTCTTCAGAAGTTGTTGATTACAGATGTCATGTTTTAAATCTTCTGGACTTTTTGTGTCAAAACTTCTCTATCTTACATTAACATGGAAGTATTTCTGTGAGTAATTCAAAAATCGTATATGTCTTGTACTTAGTTTCTAAGATGTTGATTACTGTCTTAGAAAGCAATAGTGTCTTTTCTTAGCTCTTTGTGGCATTGGCCTTCAGGTTGTCATAACAATCAATGTTAATAAACATAAGGCTTTCATATTGCACGAGATTAATTGAAGAGCTTTTGGAAAAGCTGTGTATTTTATTTTTGCATAAAAAAATTTGATGTAAAAATTGAATATGCAGTTTTATAGAAGCTCTTGAACTACCAATCAATGCTGTGAGAAATGGCACAATAAGGCTTTCTCTTGTGATTTAACATTCACAAAATCGATGAGGATTGAAATGACCAGTTTTGGCTATCTCATCTTGTTTTGGGCAGGTAGAAATGTTATCTTGTTGTGGGTAACTGGTTTTGGGATGAACAGTTTTCAGTCCTGGATGTGGTATTATCTTATTAGTTATTACACATGCATGCATTTCCCAAGTTATGGTATTTTGATGTGGTGATTTTAACTTTGGTTCACTTTCCCTACAAATGCACCCTTTTTACTGTTACACCACAATCCTTTGGACTGATGGTCAGAAATTTTTGTTGAAAAATGTTAGCAATTTTTCCAGAAATAGCTATGCTATTTCCCAAAGACAGCCAGTTCCTTCCCGAGAAACTGACTGCCGAAAATGAAAAGAACATGAAGAATTAGAAAATTTAAAACTACATGCAATGAAAAATGAAATTGTGTGTTGTTCCCTAAAATAGTAGTATTCTTAACAATTTTTCCTTCCTTGCTGTCTTGGGGAAACAAAGATATGGGGCGTGGAGTTAAGAAGTCAGTATGAGTTTGCTACATCTTTCCTATATGTCTTTCTGATGTTTTTGGTTCCTATTTTTAAGCAATCAAGTTTTCTCACTGTGAAGCTGCATGTGTGATCCAAATTAATGATATGAGTTAAGAAGTCAGTATGAGTTTGCTACATCTTTCCTATATGTCTTTCTGATGGGCGGTGGAGTTAAGAAGTCAGTATGAGTTTGCTACATCTTTCCTATATGTCTTTCTGATGTTTTTGGTTCCTATTTTTAAGCAATCAAATTTTCTCACTGTGAAGCTGTATGTGTGATCCAAATTAATGATATGAATCCAGTAACTGTTTATTTTCTGTGGAATGATATTCTGAGCTTCGAGTTTCCTGAGCACTTATATCAATTCTGAGATTGAACCTCTTTCAAAAGTTTTGTTTCTTACCTGAGAACATTATAGAAATCTGTTTATTGTTTGAGTTTCATTTGCCAATAGATTTCAGTGGTATTAGAGCCACCTTCTTGCTAGCTTGTGAGAGTTTGGTGATGCAGCTCAACAAAAATAAGAAGCTTTGGATCCAATGACATTATTTCCGCCTGTCAAAGCCAAATTGGTAGAAAGATGGGACCCAAAACCCCCAAAAGGAAGAATGATGATTAAAAGAATTTGCTAAGGATGTGGCCAGATGTTATGCTAAATATATGAACTTAGGGCCAACCATCTGTCAAGACTTGACCTTTATAGAATATTTTGAGCTTCAAACGAATTGGCAAAGGAGAAGAAGATATAAGGAGCAAGGAGAATTTTGAAATGGGACGAGAAGCCATCAAAATCTTTGAAGAATATTTAGGGTTGTCTGATCAAATTAAATTTGTATTTCTATTTGAGGTTTATTTGGGTTTTTTAAATTGGATAAATCCAAGGGGAAGGAGACTTCATGATAACATAAGACGAATAAGAAAAGAAGAGGAATATTCAACAATAGCTAGGGTAGAACCTAAAGTGGAGAAGAATGTTGTAGCCCAAGAGGGGGTCGAGGAAAATGTGATAATAGAGAGGCAGAAAGAAGGATTAGAAGTTCAAGCTCTCAAACAGGACTCCTTAATAACAAAAGATAATGTCCAAGAATCATCAATCCAAACTTTAGGTATTAACATAATTGCCTCATGTAATTACGATGAATCTCAGTATATGAGAATGATTGGTCCATGCAATACAGTGCAATGTAATTGTTGCGACATTGTGATGATTGGTTTGTTTGAGATTAAGGGCCAAGAAAAAACCTGCAGGTTTTTCTAGAAGGTCCTATGTTTATGCACTCCGTTTACTTGGGGTGAGCCAAGAAACATTCACCCTCCTTGGTTCTAGGATTGAAAAAATCAGTGATGGAGTTTGGAAGAGAGATGTCTATCTTAAAATATCACAATAGAATAGTGGAGTAGTGATTTTGAGGTTGATATGGGATCCTAGCATTTAGTTTTGGTACATATGTGCTGATTGCTTGAGGACAAGTAATCTCCACTACAGGAGGACTGTAATGTCCCTGATTTTTAGACGGTTGACCAAATATGTTAATTAAATAAATAAATTTAAAAATAATAAATAAAATTTCAATAAACGAAATTATTAAATATTTTAGGCCAACTCTCTCTATTCCTTGGGTGCTGGTTATCTTTCTATGGCTGAGTTTGTGGTGGATTATCAAGAGCTGAGTTTGGGAGGATGGATATATATGCATGGGTTAGTTGAAGGATAGGGATGGAAGAATATTATCATTCCCTGGCATTAAGAAAATGCTTGGAAAGCTTAGACGCAAACCTGAATCTTTTGCCACTAGCAGGACATAGCTCCTGACCAATGTTTGCTTTTAGTTTTCATTGTTCATCCTTACTCAGTATTCATCCTGGATAGTTGACCTAGTCTTGTCTGAATCACATTACTCTACAAGCTATTCACGGCAGGCATTGGAGTCAAGTCACAAGTTCCTAGGATCAGTCCTAGCAAAAGCTACAGGCTGGTGCATTAAGGAAGAGCTTCAGGGAGGTATCTCTACAAGTTTGAGGCTCTAGGGAAGCTGCAGAGAGGTACCAAGAACCCTAGACCCAACATAAGCCTTGAAGGGAGTTTGTGTGGGGATCCAGGAGGGGCACAACTGATGGTTGGGTGCAATACATCAATGAACTAGTCTGGATGTATGCAGGAGTTTAGGAGTATGCAGACAAGAAGCTTGTGATAACGATTATTGCTTGCACCTTTAAACATAATCTCCCTATCTACTATTGTGGGGAAACAAAGATACAGGGACTAGAATTAAGAAATCAGTATTTGTTTGCTACATCTTTCCCATATGTATTTCTGGTGTTTTTGCTCCTCTTTCTAAGCAATCAGTTCTGCACACTGTGAGGCTGTATGTGTGATCCAAATTAATGATATGAAAGTAACTGTTTGTTCTCTGTGGAATGATATTCTAAGCATCGAGTTTCCTGAGCACTTATTAATGCTGAGATTGAACTGCATTAAAAAGTTATGTTTCTTACCTGAGAACATTATATAAATTTGTTAATTGTTTGAGTTTCATTTGCTAGTATATTTCAGCAGCTTGTTGCACATTGGTTCAATGGGTGAGATAGATTTTGAAAGATACTAAAGTTGAGTATAAGCATCCCATCTCTGTATTCTGTGATAATACGAATGCAATCAATATTTTGAAGAATCCAGTTATGCAGTTCAGGATAAAGCATATTCCACTTAAATGTTATTTCTTAAGAGAATAGGTGGTTTATCAACAAGTGAAGTTGGAACACATTTCTGGAAAGGAACAAATTGCTGACATTTTTACAAAGTCTCTTCCAAGAGTGACTTTTAGGTACCCTAGGAAGAAATTGGGAGTGATGTCAGTCTCATCCATTCACTAAGTTTTTCAAGAGAAGCATGTGTTCAGGGGGAGCTATTCATTGTCTTATTCAGTTCTCCGTGGATACCCTTTGCCATTGATGTGAAAGTAGGAGGGGTAGAGTAAGGGGGAGCATTTCAGGTAGGCGGAGTTACATTTTCCAGTTGCTTTCAAAAGTTGTTTTTTTACAGGATTGCCATCAATGACAATGGGGGATATTGTTGAATTATTATCATTGATGTCAAAGTGAAAATAAGTAGTGAAATGGATGGAGAAGCTGTGCCAAATTTATGGCACTATGATTGAGATTTCATTGATCAAAGTGAGATACAATTTATTATTTAGATTGCACGAGTATATAATGTTGGCATCTATGCTTGAAAAAGAATAAAAAATTGCAAAAATAACCATTTATTGTTGTGGTCGACACCCCTCTTGGGCCGACCCATTTATGGGAATAAAAGAGTGCATTTAAATATTAATGTTATAAGGGATGACCCCTTGAAGTGCTGCACCCCAAGTTTGGTGGCATTTGAATTAAATGAAAATTACTTTTCTTGGCCGAGCCCCTAGGATTGAGCGTTCACTTTGGACAAGGCCAATAGAAATCAATAAAAATGTTTTTCTTGCTGCCTTGGCCAACTTTGTTGGAGAGATGCAACTGTTTGATGAAGGGGTTTGATAATTGGTATAAATAAGAGGTCAATTGGAGCTCATTTTATCAAGCAATTCATTGAATACCATTCCCATTCAAGGCAGATTTAGCAGACTTTACTGCAGATCTAAAGAGGATTTGATTTCAGACTTTATGAGCAGATTGTTTCAGGATTTAAGTGCAAATTGTTTCAGATTTTATAAGGAGAAATTGTTGAAGGATATTAGCAGATTCTAAGTTGCATTAATTGCAGACCTTTGGTGCAGAATGTGTTGAAGAGGGGGTTTTGTGAAGATATTTAAGATCAAAAGTTTGCTTGTATTCAATTTCTAATTCGACGGTTGGTGCCTCTCAATGAAAGAGGTTAATGTTGCTTGCTAGATTGGTGCCTTGTTATAGGGGATTGGTGTCTCTTGTGGGTTGGTGCCTACGAAGATTGTAAAAAGTTGCCAATATAAGCAATATTTTGTTTTGGTTTTTTTTTGCAAGTGTTTCCACGTAAATCTTGTGTCCATCTTGTGTTCTCAATTGTTAAAATTTATTTTTCAATTATTTCATTATAGTTGCTAAAATTTTAAAGGGGCAAAAAGTTGATTCACTCCCTCTCAAAATTCTATAGGCAGATGTGGAGATTGTTAAGAGGGGGTTTTGCGAAGATATTTCAGATCAAAAGTTTGATTATATTCTGTTGATGATTGTAGCATCGGTTAGATAAATAATACCAATAATATGATCATTATGAGAAATGACATATTATATATATATATATATATAATTAGATTATAATTATTCTTATAATAACTATTTAATTAATTGATAAAATAAAATAAATAATAATGAATAGACATGTCCCATGAAGGGACATGTCTCTTAATGTGTTTTCCTCAATATAAATAAGAGATCACTGCTCTTGGAAAACATATACCGAAGAGGCAATGTTAATACATTTGCAGTGATCCTGATAATTCAACATGGTATCAGAGCCAACTGCAAATGTAAGAAATCCCAACTTTTATCTTAGGAATTATCTGCAAAGGTTGGGGAATAATTTATAAGTGCAGATCACAACTTAATTAAGGCCTGTATTTGGATTATAAGCTGCAACAACACTAATAGAGGAAGGACAGTCATTAAAGGGCTGCGATTTAATTGCAGGGGTTTGCGTTAGATATTCTTGAGGCATGTTTTGTTTGTCTAGCACCTTCATCATGGTTCACGTGCTTTAGGGACAATTTTTGGACATTATCAAAGGGCTACGATTCAACCTGGATTGTATACACAAGGATGCCATCAGTCACAGGCTGTTGTGCCGCATAAGGCATCACTAAGGAAGGGGAAATTAACAAAGAACATGGGAACGAACCTGAAAATACGAGCATGGATGGCTGCGGTTGTGATAAGTTAGCTGCGTAAACATGTATAGAAGGAGAAGAAGATGCAGCAGCCATAGAAAGCGAGGGGAGGATGCATAGGGATAGGCGTTAGGGAGGCTGTCTGTCACACCTTACACTAACACCCACTTCTCTCTCGTGCTCACCAGCTATAAAGAGACTTCTACTGAACACCATTGTAAATTCAGTAAGCATAGTTGGAGTAAAGTGTCAGCAATTGAGGGGTTCGATTTCACATGTCAACTTTCTTAGAAATACATATATATAAAGGTAAGTATAAAGTATGCACTGAGAAACTTGTACTCTAATACTTGTGAAATATAAGATCAAGAGGGAGTTCCATCATTTTCACTAATGTAGAACATCTCTAAGTAAATACCTAAATTACTGTACTAAATTTATTGTATAAATAAATGTTTTATGAACTATTTACCTTGATCTTTTTTTGAGGATGCTCTTGCAGGAAAATTGAAGTCTGAAAGCATCATTAATGAGGAGCTCTAATGATTGACATTCAGAGGGAGTTTGAAAGTTCACATGTATGTGACTATATGATTTCAATGGGCCTATCTCCTGTGTACATCATAAGGAAGTGACGACTTCCAAATGATTATCACTTGTATTTAGAAGTTATTGGAAGGTGACGATCTTACAATAACTTAAATCATGATATACATTATTTATAATGTTGAAACAGATCATGATGAATTAATGCAACAACTAAGTGTTAGATGTCATTAAGTTGACGGTCTATGAGTTGTTTGCATAAATATATCTTGTAAAGCAACAACTAAGTGTTAGATGTCAAATTGACGGTCTATAAGTTGCTTGTATAGATACATCTTGTAGAAGCAACAACTAAAGTTGCTTGTATAGATACATCTTGTAGAAGCAACAACTAAGTGTTAGATGTCATTAAGTTGACGGTCTATAAGTTGTTTGCTTAGATATATCTTTTAAATCAACAACTAAGTGTTAGATGTCATTGACGGTCTATGAGTTGTTTGTATAGATATATTTAGGTATCTGGTGAAATATCATGTGTTGATATTCTACAGGCCAGTACCTTATTGAGTATTTGGTGAATGTCATGTGTTGACATTCTGATAGGCCAATACTCAAGAGTTTGTGGATAGAATCGTCGATGGAGGCAATCTACATTTGAGACTATGTTTCTATTGATTACATCATGAGTATGATGCCTTTATTGCTTACATCATATGATTGATGTTGTCAAGTGTCTTAAGTGTTGACATTGGATTGATTTATCCTCCCTAGCTAAGAGGGAGTGTTGATGATTGTAGCATTGGTCAGATAAATAATACCAATAATATGATCATTATGAGAAATGACATATTATATATATATATATATATATAATTAGATTATAATTATTCTTATAATAACTATTTAATTAACTGATAAAATAAAATAAATAATAATGAATAGACATGTCCCATGAAGGGACATGTCTCTTAATGTGTTTTCCTCAATATAAATAAGAGATCACTGCTCTTGGAAAACATATACCAAAGAGGCAATGTTAATACATTTGCAGTGATCCTGATAATTCAACATATTCAATTTCTAATTTGATGTTTGGTGCCTCTCAATGAAAGAGATTGGCATTGCTTGTTGGATTGGTGTCTCTTGTGGGGTGGTGCCTACAAAGATTGTAAAAAGTTGCCAATATAAGCAATATTTTGTTGTGGTTTTTTCTGCAAGTGTTACCTCGTAAATCTTGTGTCCATCTTGTGTTCTTAATTGTTGAATCTTATTTGTGTGGATGTTTTCAATTATTTCATTATAGTTGCTAAAATTTTAAAGGGGCAAAAAGTTGGTCTTATTCTGTTTCACCCCCTTTCTCAGTATAAGTGTTTGTGTTTCTTTAAAAAAATTATCAAGACCTTTAAATATCTATTAAAGTTGGTTGTTATTATTCTGTTGCAATAAGAATCACATCCAATAATGTATCAGCAGGATGCATTATTAAGGATTAGTGCCTAAATATTTTTTGGACAACTTGTACCGTTCATTGCACGAGCGTCGAATCTTAAAAATATTTATTGTTTGTAAAATGATTTGGGTAGATGGTACTTGAAGGGATTTTGCAACCAAATGAGATTATTAGCCAGTGTAGCACCTTTGTAATTCACAATAAATATGCCAAATTGCAATTTTTTTCATGTCAGATCAGACCCTATAATAAATACAGCAACCTTCTCCAAACTCTCGAAAAAAGGCGATCAGCCCCTTAATGTCCTTTAGGCTTGAGGTGGTCACTGTAGGAGTCAATAACCCTGCAGAAAAAAGAAACAGTAACTAACCATGGTAACACATTTTAATTAATGATATGTAACCCTCAAATTAGGCACTGTTGATAAACCAGTAAAGGATAGCAAGATTTTGATCAAACACGAATTTTACTGCAAATAATAAATGTTTCCAGCTGATTGAATGAGTACAATCACTATCCTCTAAGATGAGTCACGTAATTTGAACATAAGGATTTTTGTCTATAAATCCACAAAGAATGTCACAAGGGTTTTTCATCCTTTCCAATTTTGTAGGCAAGGGGTTTTGTGCTTGTTTGAACAATTTTGAAAATTTTGAATTTGCAATGACAACGATGGATGATCAAAGGAGGTGCTCACTCTTCTCTCGACAGTTGTTTCAAATTTGGGCCCTTATTAGTTTTTTTACTTACCAAAAATAAATTGACAATAATGACAAAAGCTAGCACCCTCCTTGATCATCCTTTGTTGATCATAAATTTTCTTAGGTAGTTTGGCTTCAGAAAGAACAGCATGCTTGGGACTGGGATATTTGATTATGTGCATTTCTTGATTTGTATAACTGAATTGAGAATTTGAACTGATAACTTTTGTTCTTAGGAACAAAGATGTTTTTTACACTATGTTGGAGACATTTGCGTTCAAGCTGCATCTACTTTCAAAGACTTTGCATGCATTGCTTTCCAGCCTTGAATATCACAACTTTATATTTCCTTTTTACTTATTTCCTAGGATGCCGGGTTCAAGCTTGGGTTTGAAGGACTGGTTCGCCGGTATGGCAAAATTTTGAAAAGGGGTTTGGGTTCATTAGTATAAAAACATGTAAAAATTATATATATATATATATATATATATATATATATATATATATACACGAAGCCTAGAAGCATGAGTTAAGATTAGAATGTCACATAGTATTATAAAAACATTTAAACAACAAAAACACCATAAACTTGTAATCATAGCATCATGAATCATGATCATACCATCATAGCATCATATACTTGAAGTTCAACATCAAAGATACAAAACATTAAAATGTCAAGTGATAAATCATAACATCAAGTTCAAGTATCATTGTTTCAAATTCAACTAATGGATTAAAAATTTATTGATATTCTTCTTCTTCTTCTTCTTCATTGGCATTAGTTGACTCACAAACAGAGCTAAGGCCAATGGGATCAGCGGCACCAATAATATTATTGGTGTCAAAATCTTCAAATTCATCAAGTGCAAGCCAAGAAGTGGAAGCATCCAAGTCCGCAAGCTTTGCATTTATATCCCACCTCTTCGTCTCCCCTTCTTTGTATTCTTTATTCTTGTGTTAGACGAGACGCAAGTTGTAATGCACAAATACCAAGTTCTCTGCTCTTTTTGATTGCAACTTATTGCACCTTATTGAGTCGATGAAAGAATATGTGCTCCAATTTCTTTCTGATGCAGATGAACTAACAACCTATGAAGACAAGACAAAGTAAACAATTAAGAAAAAATTATTAATCCTATAAAATAAAAATTACTAGCAAATTATGAAGACAAAGTAAACGATTTTTTTAAAAATAAAACTTACTTGTGATATAACTTTGATTGCAAGGGGCTGCAACGTTTTGAATCGTTGGCCATGGAGGTACCACCAACTATGAGCATCCTTCCTAAACCGATGACAAATATCATCATTACTTAGACCTTTTGCATTCACAAACTCTATGAACTCATCCGTAATCAAATCTCGCATATCATCATTAGGAAAGAGTCTTTCAAATGGTGCCGTGTACCCATCAGACACTTCTAAATCTCTATATGGTGGTAGCCTTCTTGGTAGATCAATATATTGGGTGCTATAATATTTGGGCGTCAATGCATAGGCAAGCAAATGTAGAGGAGTGGTCATTTTGTTCCATTGTTCTACAACAATTGCTTGCAATTGTTTGAAGGTCTCTTCGGGATCTTGCTCTTTTTCATTTACAATTTGCTTGATCTTCTCAAGCATTGAGTCTATGCCATCATAGATCTCTCCAAGGCAAGGCCTATCCATGTTAGTGTACTGAAGTATGCTCATAATGGGCTTGGTGAACTTAATGAGATACTCCACACGTTCCCACCATGAGTCATCCAATATCCTTTGTTTTATTTTGTTTGCCCTCTCAGTGTTGCTTTGCCTCCATATGGGCCAATTATTGTTGATTACCATATTGCAAAGTGCCACTATCACTTGCACAAGTCATCTCAAGACGATTAAGTTTGATGCAAAACGTGTCTCAACAACTTGTAACATAAATTAGAGCCAAAAAAAATACAACTATTTGAGACATGCTTTAAAAAAGAATACATAGTACACAATCAAATTATGAAAATCAGAAATTGTAAAATACTAATTTTGTTTTTTTAAATTAAATTACTAACTTGAGTTCAAGTTCACTTACCTTATAGCTCCACATGTGAGAATAATCTGAATATTTCTTGAGTCATGTGGTGGTTTGTGACGAACATTTGGATGTCCTCAGCCTCTTCATACACCTCTTTGATTCAACCAATTTTGTTCCCAATCTTTTGTAGCATAAGATTGAGTGAATGAACCGCACAAGGTGTCCAAAAGATATGTTGATATCGCTCTTCAACCAACAAACTAGCAGCTCTACAATTCTTTGCATTGTCCAGATGACTTGCACAACATTTCTAGCTCCCACTTGTTCAATGGAAGAGATGAGAATATCAGCAATAAATGGCCCATCTTTTACTTGCCCCTCACAATCCACGCATTTCAAAAACATTGCCCCTTTAGGGGACACTGTCATGACATTGATCAAGGGATGATTTCTTGCATCTTTCCACCCATCTGAAACAATTGATACCCCTGTGTCAACCCATGAATCCCTTTTGGGCTTCAATGCATCATCAATCCCCTTGACCTCTCTATCCAACAAGGTGGTCTGTACTCTCTGATAACTAGGGCCCTTATACCCTCGTGGAGCTTCATTGACACTTTTCAACATCTTCTTCCAGTATGGAGAGCGAACAACACTAAAAGGCAGCCCATTTGCATATAAGCATCTTGCCACATCAATGTCAACAATTTCTCGACTCTCATTTTGAAATGCAGTTTCCAATGGTCCCTTTCTTTTGTGTGTAACGGGTGCTTCAGTTGTAGTATTAGGGCCAACTGAGGTATTATAAAAGGGGTGGTCTTCTATCACCATATTTGTAGAGGGGGTTGCATTGCCTTTGTTTTTTTATTTACTTTTATTGCCAATGGTTGTATTTTGTCTACGTGCTTCTCTCTCTTCTGGTGCTTCATGCTCCGCAATATATCTTAATACTGTTTCATTTGGCATAGGGACATCTTATTTTCCAGGGCATTTCGTGACTCCTCTTCTAGGGATTCCACACAAATGGCCTACCACCTGATAATATGAACTATTCGTTTCTACATCACAACCTCGACATTTCCAACAAATTGCACCACCTCCTGGAAGGGATCTTACAATATCAACATACTTCCACAAAGGAGAATCAGAATGGGGTTCTATTCTTTGCTCAGTATTGCGTACTAAGGAAGATGTAGATGCCATTGTAGTTCCTTTTCCCATGGCAAGAAATTTTATACATATTCAATATAAAAACAAGAGAATGAAAAATTCAAAAAAAAATAGGTAGATCTTATGGACAATGAAAGAGAAATAAAAATAAATAAATAACTTAAACAAAAAAAAAAGCAAATGGAAAAAGAACTTACCTTTTCCATTCATTGTAAGCTTGCAAAGGTGTAGGAATGAGGTACAAACACTTGAAGAAGCTCCACAAATCAATCTTCCAACTCCTTGCACAACCAAACTCTTGCTCAACCACCTATTTGCTCCAGCTCAAGAGAAAATAACCTATTTTCACACCACAAATGAGAGTTAGAAGTCAACATAAGCCTTTAGAATCCACTTTTTAGGGTTGTGGATGTCAGAAAAATAATTAAATTTGCAACAAAAACAACTTGGCCGCTGACTTTGACCATCAGTGGGATCAAGTTCGATGCTAGTTCGATCATGGTTCGAACTTTTTCCACCTGGTCCGCCCTGGTCCAAACTGGCTGTTGACTGGTTTGAACCAGCCCCCTGTGGACCAGGCCCTGTCCGGACCCACAGGTGGACTGGACCAGAACCACAGACGAGTTCGTACCATGGCTGGTCCCGGGGCCCAAACAGGCGAACTGGACATCCTAGCTTATTTCTGATCTGACATAACACTATCATTCCAGTTATGTAGAGAATGATGCTATAGTTATGCCTGTTGGCCATCCTTAAGTTTTTTCTCCAGTACATTCTTGTTTAATAGTCATTTTTATTATCATTTGTTTGAACTTTGATACGAGATCAGAGTCCAGACAAGAGATAATGTTTTGTATTTTTACCATGATGGGGTATGAAGAATCATTAGAATTCATAGTTTATAACTTTTGTGCAGAGAAACGGCATGATGTTTGCTAGATTTTGCAGATATTTCTTTCAAGCTGATTCTTGAAGTCTGAATTTTTTATGTCACCTTGTAAGTCAGTTATGACCGTCTTCTTTCAATCATGAATATTCTTGTGATTAAACGCCTTTCTCCAGTTCAATATATCTGGCACTGGGAGTGGATGTTCTACCACTTTAAGCTTCATTGAACTTTGATTTGATTAACTTAATCAAGTTGGAAGTACACCCATCGATTCCCAATGATAAATATTCTAAGTTGCTAGTTGCACTCGTATGCATATTTGTGTAACATCTCTGTGATAAGCTCGTAAACAAGATACACGGGGGTATTATTAACTTTAATTTTTACCTTTCTTGCAACTTGTTTTGGATGTCATTCAGTTTATTTTACACCACTTTGTTCTTGATTTTAGATTAATTCATTTTCATGTTCGCTGCAGATGGGTACAATCTGAATGCCGGAACCTTGGGGATAATGATACTCCTGAAGTAACTGATTTGTTAAAGGCAGCAACTCGTTGCTTAAAAGAAAGGCCTGTTCTCTTCAAGTACTGTGCAGAAGAGGTTAGCAAGTCCAAACTAAATCAATTAGCTTATTCCATGTATCATTTGTTAATTAATAGTTTTGTTTTCTTTATCTTCAATTGATTTGTAGAATCGCAATGTTTGTACAACTAGGTTGCAAATACTCGGCACAATGCTTTGTTCAGACGCTTCATTAGTGCCCTTACTCGTGGAGGCCCTGGTGGAATGCCAAGACCTATTGAAGTGCATGCACATGATCCGTTACGCTATGTTGGTGACATGCTGGGCTGGCTTCACCAGGTTAGTGATTCCAATCAATTATTCAGATTGTTATTTTTCTTTAAAATTCTTAATATTACTATGTACCTGATAGATGATCCCCATTTTCATTTTGAAGGCTTTGGCATCTGAAAGAGAGCTTATACTTGCACTTTTTAGTCCAGACGCGACTGTAAACATTGGACCTACCGCTCGTCGCTTTTCTAGAGACATGGATGGGATATATGTCAAACCAGAAACAGACATGTCCTTTATTTTGGATCGTATTTTTGAAGGGGTTTGCCGTCCATTCAAAGTAAGAGTGGAGCAAGTTTTGCAGTCCCAACCTAGTCTTTTGTTGGCATACAAACTCAGCAACATCTTGGAGTTCTACACATATACCGTGAGTAATTCTTCTCTTTCTTTATTTTGTTGATTGATTGAATTTTTCAAGGGCTTTAAAGAAAATTAAAAGTTCTCTTACCTCATTCACCCTAGATCTGCAGGTTTCAGACTTGTTAGGTGAAGAAGCAGCTCTTTCTGCCACATTATTGCACGTTAAAGATGCTGCACAGCGAACATTTTTTGATATCCTGAAGTCTCGGGGAGACAAGCTGCTTAGATACCCTTCTCAAGTTGCAGTTGATCTTTCTCCACCCCCAGCTGTTGGGGAAGGAGTCTCATTATTGCTTGAGTTGATTGATACCTACCACAGCATGCTAGTTCCAGCATCAGGAAAGAAGCTTGATTTTGAGCCGGTCATATCTGCTTTGTTGGATCCCATTATACAGGTGTGTTCTTGAAAAATTACTGGTTTGTATAAGTCGGTAAGAAAATACTGTTGCATAACTTTTCAATTGTCAGAAACTTTAATTAGATTTTTTTTTCCCTTTACTATAAAAGTTTTCTTATTTAAACTGTAACTAGGATTCCCATTTGACTGCTAAACAGGGTTTCTAATGATGGCACTTTTAATAACTAAGATCATATGATTCTGTAGATTAAGGATCATTAACCAATATCTTCTAGTAGTAATTCAATTGTGATTCTACTTAAGAAATTTCTTTCCACTTGCTTTATTAAGCCCATGCCAAATGTAAGATGATAAACTATATAATCCACTTATAATTAAGAACTCATACTACAGATAGTTGAATAAATATTAAATATTCTAAATAATGATATATGTGACACATCAATGGTTCTAACTTCTTAGTGGCGGGTTTGCATCCACATCAGTGGGTGCCTTTGACCTGATCACCTCTGGTAGTTTCTGTTTCTGACTGCACTCCTACGTCACAGACTCTGTTATATAGACTTGTAAAATTAGCGATACCAATCTTACATGTAATCTTTTATACTTTATATTATTTTATTTGTAAAATTACCTGATAAGGGACATTGGATAGAATATACTGAAAATGTTGACCATGATGTTTTTTTTTGAAAAAAATGAGGGTAGTAACTCAGAACCAATCCATAGCATGCTTCAGCTGGTTTCGAGCCATTTCAAGAAAAATGCATATCATGTGAGGAAAACCCTGTATTTTGCTGTTGACATATAATAATTCGGAGGGTATTATAGTACTTGATCCTTATGCCAAGCTCAGGGTAGTCAACACGGTAGCACCTGTGTTGTGTAGAATAGGTTTTTGTATACTTTCTTTCTGCCTATAACTTAAGCACTAGCTTTGAGTTCTCAGATATTTTTTAATTTATATTTTCTTGAAAATTGTTTCATTACATTCAACATATTTCTAATTCATACTTTTCTTGATAATAGTTTCATTACATTTGGAAGCTAATGATCACTTCTACATCATGTGTATTGTATTTTAATATAGAATGCAAGAAAACTGTCTCATCTTAGATTTGTGTGCAAAAACTAACTAAATGCTGTAAAGATAATATTGCCTTTTTGAGCATGGGCATTATCTTTAGGGCATTGGTTATGTTGTGCAAGAATTTTGTTATCCAAAAGGTTCAGTTACAACTTCACATATCATATTCCTTTCCGTCTCATCATTTTTAACATGGGCCTTTCATGTTGTACACACAAAAGAATTGGCCTTATTTGATTTGCAAACATTTGCATGAAAATATGATACTCCATGTGAAGAAAAGAGCATGCTAATGATGTGGGGAATAGAGGCACGATAATGGGCAGAGTCTATATTTACACCATTATGCCATGTTGTCTGACTTTCATTGAATGTTGAGATGATCCCTGAGAGTGTGAGTGGAATAGGTCACCTTTATTCTAAGGACCCTGCTCACCATAGGTGGTTTAATATGTGTAGTGAGACTATCTGGTAAAATATGTGCTTCAAGTTGTGATTTCCAATGTATGTAGATAAGAGATTAGCTGGTGTGGTTGTTAAGTGATGTTCATTCCCCAACATGATATCGTCTGAATATTCTTAAAGTATATGTTCTAATAATCTCAGTAATTATCAATTTTTTTGTCATTTGAAAGAACTAAAACTCCTGGTTTAATGCAATTGGGCAGATGTGTGAACAAGCTGCAGAAGCTTATAAATCTAAAGGTCTGACACTATCATCCCGCAGAAATAGCTCTGGTTTTGATTCAATACATAAATTAAGCCACAGGCCATCATCATCCATGGAAGCAATACTAAGCAACACTGTTTCAGCACCTGCTTCACTGGTAAGTTTCAAAGTTTATCATACCATGTTATGTTCACTTTTGTTTCGCTTTTTGGAGAATGGGATGAGAAGGGAACAAAAGAAGTGTCTTTACAACTTTTATATTTTTGTTGGTTTATGATTTGTCTAGAGTTTATATTGTTTCCTTCCAGCTGATCAGAGAGACACGTGGAGGGGGATAGTGATATAATTGTGGTCAATGCATGATGTTGAACATTTAGCTCCAGAAATAAGAATCTTTGGGGGAAGTGAATAAGAATACACATATCAAAGAAACACTAAAGATCTATATGATGAAGAGTACAAAAATAATTATATGTAGTTGACATAATAAATTAATATAATTTCCTATGGACCTCTTCTAAATTGTGTAGTCAATAGTCATATATAGAGTAGGCTGTATATGTATGCACATAAACTATTGTATATCTATTATGTTAAAAGGAGGCGAATAATTCAATAACATGTAGGCATTATCTTGTGCGCGAGTGACTGCAGCTGAAAACAAAGTGATACATAATTGAACTTTAACTTACAGATATTATGGAAGGTACTAAATTAGTAAATTACTAATAACTTACTTAACACGAACAGGGTGCAAGATGGTAATGGGAATACATCATCAGTATGTAGCACAGTCAATGCCCTTAATGACATTCATGAAAAATTGCTGCCTTAGTGTCTCAATTAAGGTCACGTTTGTGAAGTCATTGAAGATCCATAAGATCCATATGTTCCTCTTAATTGTTTCTTTGAAGCTTTAAGCTGCGTTCTTCCCTACTTTGAGAGGTTTCCCCTCTGTCTTGAATGATCATCTCAATATGACATCCATTAATGAATTTTGTCTGGTTCTTAATCCTTCTGTGACGCTTGTTCTCTATCTTCAAGATGTAATATTTACCCCTCATTTATCCACCACAAAACCACCTCTCATGAAAAGTATGCTCCACTGTTAACTTCCCAGTTTATATTTTGCTAGAACATGTGGAAGCTCTATTGCCATCCCAGCTTATTTGAAGATTTGAAACTCTTGTTTCTAGAGTTAAACATCATTTCTTTAGCAAGTGAAAGGACTACAACGTGAATGCTCTATGATTTTCCTTTTAGCCTGTGACCAGCATCACATGGAAATAACATATATTTTATGGTATGATGCTCTGCAGCTTAGAGGTTGAACTCAGAATTACTTTACAGTTGTGGTATTGCTGGATATGACTCTTTCTTGAGCTTAATCTTTTTTTCACCAATTACTGAGAATACATAACAAACCTTCATTATGCTTCTTTCTGTTTGCTCCACAACAGGTGTTTAGCAATTAGAAATCTGATTAATAGTCTGATAGATTATTAGATACCTATTATGCTGCATCTTTTCTATAGTATCACCCTATTTGTTTTATGTTTTTGAGCTATATTTAATACTTTTTTGGGAGCATTTTGTGATTGTCATTGCATGTTGTGTAGTTAAACCATTTATTTTACTACTATCGCAAGTGTTTTGCATTGTGTTAAGCTATCAAAAGTTGTGTTCTATTTTGCAGAGCATTGAATCTTTGCGTAAAATTTTCCTTATCAATTGCCTGTCAGCTATTAGACAACCATTGATGGGACATGAGATTGCCGCAAAATTTGTACAAGGCCTTGGAGTTGCTATAGAAAAGCACATTAGTGTTCTTGTAGATAAAGAGGTTGTAGCCATTCTTGACAGGTGCGGTATGACGAAAAAGGTTTCTTATATACGAGATTATTTAGAGAAGAGTACACAGTCAGAGATAGTCTTGAAAGAGGAAGATATGAGCAAGCCACTTGCAGAGATAGAGGAGATGTCACTCACCTCAATTTCCGAATCTCTGAAAATTTTCTTTGGTTTTGTAGCTGGTAGTGAAGGGTCCCTTCCAGAGTTTGAGCAACTGCAAGTTCCTCAATTGCGGACTGAGGTTGGCAGCCGAGTTGCAAGGGCACTGGCAGAAGCTTATGAACTTGTGTACAATGCAGTCCTTAACCCTGAGAATGGTTATCAAGAGCCAAAGGCCATGCTCAGGCATTCTCCTGATCAAATAAGAACCATTTTAGGCATTTAAGGCCCAGGATCATATTTTATCAAATAAAAAAAAAAAAAAATCTATTTTCAGAAATCTCGCAATTTTGTCATATTGCCGTCTAAAGAGTTTGGACCAGGGTGGTCACCTGTTCAAGTCATATTCTTTTGTGCCAGTTCTTCTCGTGAGTGTATCTTTAGCAGAAGAAGAGGAGAGCAGCTTAGAGTGAAGGAAACAGATTTTGCTGATCTTCAAGTTCCTATTTCAGATAGTGACATCAAATTAGGCCAAAAAATCATGCTTTGGGAATTCATTTCATATGTTGTAATAATTGGAACCACGTCCTTAAAAGATGGGTTTCAAGTTTCAATAGAAAATCTCAGTAATTGCTAATCCTTCCGAGTATGGTGCGATGTATTTTAATGTTTTGTTTCTGATTGTTGGGAGTTATTTCTACAGTCCAGCTTAGCTATTATAATATGCTGCACCTTTCAAGTTTTATCTCTTTGACCTACTTGGGTCATTCATAAAAGATTAATTATTTAATATGCTCTCATCATTTTATTCTTTATATAATGATCATTGGGTTTAATCATTTCACGAACTACAACAGAGCTACTTTGTATACTTCAGGCCTTTCGTCAATTTAAGGTGGCTGCCTTTGGCATATCTAACCAACCTTTGGTCATTAGTAAATCATTTAAAATTTGAGCATAGTTTAATTCTCTCTAATATCAAATTTTCAAGAGCTTTGTAGATTAGGAAGAAAACTACATTTAATTGGCAAATATTATCGTGAATTGATACTGTGAAATTCTGGAAAAAGATTAAGATTTTTCCATCTACAAGTTATGATAGGATTGTATAATCGGTTCAATATATAGAACCAAAATGCTGAAAATGGTGAGGGAGGAAGGGAAGATGACGGATGGTGGATGCACATAGGGAGCAGACAAAAGTCTTGTAAACATACTAGCTAAGCACATTAGTAAAATAAACCATTAGTATAAACACATTGATGGGTGGATAATCATATAATCTTTTATCTAAAAATGTTAAGTGATCGGATTGAACAAATAGTCCTTGATTCTGTGAAATTCTGGAAAAAGACTAAGATTTTTCCATCTACAAGGTATGATAGGATTGTATAATCGGTTCAATATATATAACCAAAATGCTGAAAATGGTGAGGGAGGAAGGGAAGATGAGGGATGGTGGATGCACATAGGGAGCAGACAAAAGTCTTGTAAACATACTAGCCAAGCACATTAGTAAAATAAACCACTAGTATAAACACATTGATGGGTGGTTAATCATATGATCTTTTATCTAAAATTGTTAACTGATCGGATTTCTTTTAATCAAAATTAATATTAGGATCTTAAGAATTGTTTAAACTAGAGGCTTTTTTCTCTATATAAGTTGTGAGGGTGCTTGCTGCTTTCTATTGCTTCTCTTAAATGTCTTTTAAATCAGTTTTCCTCAATTGTAAAGACCAAATTTCAATGTGAACACGGTGATTCGTCTTATAAGAATGCTCAGCTAAGTTTTAGTTGCTAATGCATTGAAGTCTACCGTTGCAATAAGCTTCTGAGACCTTGTATTAATCGAGTACTTTGTCTTATCAATACGAAAAACTTTGCAAGAACATTAAACCTTATAGACCGCAAAAATACAAGATGGTTCTCAATGATCCTTGATTTGATCCAATTTCTAACTTTGGAATTTGGTATACAAGTAGGCTTGGTACCCTTCTTCTTTAATATTTTTGAGATTAACAGAAATGCTTTCAATACATTGAGGGAAAACATTGAGGATCATTGAATCAAATTTTTGTGGGTAAATCTAGCTATACCGAACACTTTGCTTCATTTCATCGAAGACAAAATTCTTGAGAGCTTTGATGTGATGCGTTATTTACAAAGTTTCTATATATTAAGGCTATTGAGGTGGTAAGGGGCACATGACTTCACATGACTTTTAAGACTTAGCTTGTTGGATTGTGTTAAGAAAATAAAGATAAAAGAGATTTGAAGGTGTAGCAATGGGATTTCCTCTATTGTTTGTGATAGTTAAGGAATTGTGCTTCTGTTTCTGGATTCAACCGTGGAGAAATTTTTGCATCAATTTTGGATCACATTCCATGATCCATCATCAGGATGAGAGAACTGAAGGAGGAAAAATGATTTTTGATTGCAGATCCATCAAGATGAAAAACAGAGAAAGTAGAGGAGGCAAAGTGGCAATGAAAAATCGTTTTCTCTTCTTTAGCTCTCATCCTGATGATGGATCATGGAGTGTGATCTGAAACATTAGTGTAAAAATTTCTCCACACAATTGAATACAAAAATAAAAGCACATTAATTATGAACTCTAGAAATCTATTCTCTTTAAGTTAAGGAATTGTTAAGAAAAACCTTTTAGTTCTTTTCTACTAAAACCTAGGTTGTTCAAGAGTGAAATTGATGACACCAGCTGAAGTTAGGTGGTGCAACAACTGAAATGTGGGGACAAATTGGAATGGTGACATTATCATCTAAATAACCTCATAAAGGAATTGTTTCAAGAGTAAACAACTAGCAAATCCTTCGCTTTTTAAATGAATTTAAATCCTTGCCTTTGAGAGGAATGGTTTGAAGAGTTAATTGATACTTAATTCCCACAAATAATCCATTATTCAACATGGTAAGCATCTAAAAGTAGAAGTAGAGTTTAGGCTTCTCCTTTTTATGTTGAAGGCATTTCAATTTTTTTTTCAAAAAGCTTAAATGGGAGGGTATAAAGTTAATTTCTTTTCTTTTTTAAATATTGTTTCGTAGAATGCATAAAATAATAATTTGGTTGGTTTATTATAGTTTGTTATATAGTTTATTGTATTAGTGGTATGAATGTGTCTCAATATATTTGGAAAAAATATTTTAGGAATTTTCTATGATGTAGGAAATTAAAATTCTT
>BSBK01008034.1:1695000-1825000 GCA_027943335.1 Chamaecyparis obtusa
CCAACTTTACATATCTTTGATTTAATTTTCCTTGACTATTGATAAATATAGCTCTTGTTAAGTAATATGCAAAATAAAATCCTTCAACAATAAATAATGGATCTAGTTTTTCAATGCTTGTACAATATCATATAATCCTAATATTAAACTAAATATTTTTTCTATGTCATTCAACTTCTTGTTGAAGTACACTATTGGTCCACCCCCTTGACTCACCAATTATCCAATTATTATGGTGCTAGTGTGACAATCCATCAAAAATATCTTGTCAAAATTACACAATTTGCTAATATTGGTTGCTTAGTTACCTTGTGCTTGAACATCTCATATGTGTCCACCTTAATTCATCCTTGTACTCATCACAATCTCTATTATTGGCACATAAATCTTGTTGAAGTTCTTGATTAAATTATGATAGACTTAATATTCAATTGAAGATTCCATTTTTGAACAAACCTTGTGGTTTTAATCAATCCATAATTGCCTTCACCTTCTTTGATCTATCATTTGAAATCACAAAGTCCAATTATATTAGGTCCTCTTTGACCCATCTTTACATTGGTCAAGAATCTCCCATCAATTCTTTGTGAAAACTAGTGTGAATGTCTTGTATACTCCTTCCTAGTCTTATTGAAGATGAGTATATCATCCAAGTACAATGTCACAAAATCAACAATAAAGAAATTTGACATTTCATTGATGAATCTCACAAATGTACTTGACATATTAGTTAGGATGAATTCTATAACCAACCACTCATAAAGTTTCTTCTGGATCTGAAAGGGTGTCTTACATTCATCTCCTTTCTTGATGTTGGATCTAGTGATAACCTCTTCAAATTTGTCTTGGTGAAGTAACATGCTCCACTCTAAAAAGTATCAAATTATATATTTCTATCAATAGAAAAATATATTTGATTGTGTTCTTATTGATGACTCTATAATCATTTCACATCCTCCATTCACCTCCTTTATTTGGTACCAATTATATCAATGTTGCACATGAACTGAAAATTCCCTTGATCAATCCATTCTATAGAAAATAATTATATTTTGTGGTTTGTCTCCTCACTCTCCTTTGACATTAATTGATATAGATCCTTGTTTGGTAAAGTTTCTTTAGGTATTAGACCTATATGATGATTCATACTCCTCTATCGTATTATTCTTTATGACATCTTACTTGAGATAATGTTTGTATACTGCCATAGAAAATCCTTTATTGCTTTTATGGGTCTAGTAAATAATACATTCATCACTTCCTCTATCTTTATCATATTGAAATCCATTTCTCTCCTTTATTGATACAAATCAAGTGATAAACACACTTCAAATATATCTTGGTGAAGTATCACATTACACTTAAATAGTTCATCAAATAATCCATTCATGACAATGGAAATGTGTACTTAATATTTTTTTTTCTAATTAACAGACTTGGAATCAATGTACGTCTTCCATTCATCTCTCTTCTTTGGTACCAAAACTACAAATAGTATAGATGAAAGTAGAACCATCTTGTTCAATCCTTTTATAACAATTTCTACACTTGGTGGTTCATCTCCTGAAATTGTCCTTTGACATCAATTGATACACAACCTTGTTTGGTAAACTTGCTCCAAGTATTAGACCCATGTGATGGTTAATACTTCTTTGCTACTAGTAGTCATTATGATAATAACTGGAGGCCTAAAAATTCTATGGCCCTTCCATAGCCCTACTTTTCTAAGGTGTGAAGGCAAGTTGGACCGAGGGATAACTCAAGAAAGGCATAATACAAGATTCAATCCAGCCCGCCCACTCTTCATGCCCTACTATTCTATAGGAAAGAAAGTATTCCTTGTGTAAATGGATGTGATTCTAGAAGGGAGTTCAACCCATACTTGAGATAATGTTTGTATTCTCTTCTAGTAGATCCTTGATGGTTGGTATTAATTCCTCTTGCACCTCTTCCTCTATGGGATAGGAAACCAATGCACACCCCACTTCTTTTGTCTCTAAATTATTCAAAAAATATTTTATTGAGATTGTCACTTTGGACTTAATTTCATATCCTATCTCTTGATCTTCCAAAAAATTCAAAACAAAATTCTTTCCATCCTTGACAACAAGAGTACATGCATTTTATTTTCTATCATGCACGAAATTATGAAATTTACTAGGCCTTCCCCATATAATATGACATACATCTATAGGTTTTATGTCACACAACATTTCATCTCTAGAGGAGATATTATTGAATTCCACTAAAAACTATTCTTTCCAAACTAATGATGTCCCTTCGACAACTAAGGCACCTTTTAAAGATTGGGATAAGCTATTATTTTAATAATAATTTATTTCTAATCATAACTTGTGCATAATTTCTATAGAAACAAGGTTGTTTGCACTACCACAATCAATAATCACTTTGTTGCACTTTCCCTTAGGTTTGCACATTTACGAACAAGCTTCTATGTTGCACATGTTCACTAAGTTCTTGAGACAAGTTAAAAACACTCTCTTCATCATGAATGTATATTTGCACTCAGGGTCTTCAACACTCTCTAGTGGCCTAATTTGATCCCCTTACACTTGCACGTGTTCACAATTGCATCCTTCTTCCCATATCCTTTAGATTTTCCCTTATGAAAATTAATGGATTGATGACCACATTGGCCACACTTGAAATAGGTAGCTAAAAATATTCTTTGATGGATTTTAGGACCCTCTCAAACTTTATTGGACTTGTACCATCAAGTTTATACTATTGAAATGTAATTGATCCCTTTTATCCTTTTGGCCTTACTAAGATTTTTTAAGTTGATCTACCTTTACCCATGGTATTGTTTAATTAAGTTCCTTTTAGTTTCTCCTCAACTTTTATAGCATATTGGTAAGCATATTACATGTGGTAGAGCCTCAACATACCCATATCATCTTGGATAACAATCTATTAGTTGTTTTTGATGTACCATACCATATTCTCTTGATTTCGTTCATGATTTCCAAACTAGATGGTGGGTTTATAAGAATCCTTAAATAATCTTTTAAATTAACTTGTGCTATCAAATATTTCATAGCTTCTTTGAAATATACAAATGGTATTCCCCTAATCTTTAATTTTACTTTAAACTTGACTACCTTTTGATCCCCAAAAATGGATTTCTCCTTGTCATGCCTTGTTTGAGTTGTAGGTGTTATCTACCAAAACCTTCTTCCTGAGTAGTGTGAAGGTGATTTGAGGTAGTGCAGAAGCGACATAGTGAGTAGAATTGAGAAAAATAGAAAATTCAATTTCTTGGTATTTTTCTATGTTTTAGAAAAGTACATTTTTGGAGACCTTCATAGTGTAATTTGGGGTTTAAACCATCGTTCGTCCCTTATTAGGATGCACCAAAGGCATCGTGCCAGGGGGCTAATTTTAGATCCTTTGAAGATCTTTCCAAAAAGGTATTTTGTTCAAAATTTCAAGTAATGAGGGAAAAGTTATGACCCTACAAAGTTGGAGTAATAACATGTCAAAATGCCGCACAATTTTTACTAGTCCCGTAGGTGACATTTCCTTCAAATACTTCATCTTTTGATGTGTGCTCGCTGTAGAGAGCATCGAGTGTTAGCACTGCAGAGTTTTTGAATGCTAAAGGGAAGACAAAACTCAAAGAAAGCCTACCAGAGCGCCACATGTCAGGAGCATGGAGTTTCAAGCACTTTCACACAAGGCTTCTCCTCTCCAAGTTATGTTGTGGCGACATGTGTCCAGCTCATGGCCACATGATTCAAAAGTGGCAGGGTCCACCTTCTTCAAGGAAAAATGTGCCTTTCTAGTAGCAAATATTGAGGGAGATCTTATTTGAATATGCAATCATTTCCACATACAAGAAATAACTGATCACTGCAAGTGTAGTTGGGGTTTCATTCCCTCATGATGGCAAGGTAGTTACAGAAGGCACAAGTGGCGTCCATGTTGCATGCATAGAAGGAGAATAAAAAAGTAGAGATCGACATGGCTAAGGTAGTTTTAATATCCGCCATGATCTCCACATGGCATAAATGAAGAGCCTATTCTCAGTTACATTTTTGAGATATGGTTCATGGATTTATTTCTATAAAAGCCTACGGGAACATTGTAATAAGTGATCCCCTTCAATATTTTGGATCTAGAACTTATGTTCTAGATTCTTTTGCTCATTGTATAGGACACTTAGATAATAGTTGCAGTTTCATTTTTTAGACCCTAGCACTGTAATTTTTGCATAATCAATAGAGGGGATATATAAGACTATGCCCAATTTTCCTTTTCTATGTGTTTTTGTCTATTTTGTGAATGATTCTAATGATTCGTTTCAATTCTGGATGCATCTTTATTTGTTTCATGCTCTTATAATTCATCATAGCCTTGCAAATTACTAGATCATGTCTAGTAATAATTTCAATATTTGTAATATGGGGTTGTGCAATGCCATTTGGTGAATGAATTGTTTTTAGAATAGCTGTTTTAGTGCGATGATAGAAATATTTCCTATGAGCCACAACAATTGCTTCTTATGGGAAGATATGAATATTTTGGCCTATGTTGAGGATCTTTCCATCATATTATCTTTCCATCAATGAAGAGTCTATGGTGTTTTGTGCTCATTTATGGGATTGTATGTTGTTATTTATAAAGGGAAACTCAAAGGGTTTTAAAATATCTAACGCGTCACCTTAGTTTTGTTTAATTTTCCTTCCCCTTTCCCAAAACACCAAAGAGAAGATAAGCTTCTATAAAACTCCAAAGGTTTTTTTCAGGGCACACTTCTGTCCCACACTTGTAGAGCTTCCAAACTTCCCTCATCTTGGTAGGAGCCTATTTCTGGGATCAACAGTTTTATTGGCATGCCTGATGGAATAGAGCTTTCACATCTAGAGATTTGGTGCATTCTACAATATTTTCAGCCTTGTAGAGGCCCTTTTCAAGCACTTCGTAACTCTGCAGCTAAAATTTTTGACTAGCTCTGATGGTATGTACCCGATTCTCTATCATGAGAAAATATTTCCCTCTTGTCTAAAATATAATTTGCAAGCCTTTTTCATGCCCTATACTTTTTTATGGAGGGATAGTATGGGCAATAGATCTTCAATGCGCCTTTCATGAAAATTCAAGCACTCTGCCTCCCTACCCACAATATCAGGCTGTAAATGATTCCAATTTTTCTCCATACTCCCCTGTTACAACCAGTTATGAGAAATTTCCTAATGCTTTCATCCTACCCACCCTTTCATAGCCTTCTTGGAAACTTGCTTATGCTTACAAGCCAGAGTAGGCTTATTTTACCTCCTATCAACAATTTTACCCTCCCGTCCAACACCAAAATGAAGGAAATTTTAAAAATATTAGTTGCAAGTAGATAATGTTGAATCTTCAAAAAGAGTTGCAAGCCATTACAGAGCAGCAAAAATACCTCCAATGACAAGAAGAGATTCCTTACCAAGCTCAAATATTGTAGCAGCAAGCGAAGGCTCTAAGAAGACAATAAGAGCAGTTTCTTGCAATGTAGGTTGCTACTAGGGAAGAAAGGATCAGGCGACAAGCAGTTATGGAAGAGGCATGACCAACTAGTTGTGCGCTTCCATTTTATTACAAAGTTGAGGAGATGCCATAAGAAGAAGAAGTGTAGGAAGATATGGTCTCTCTCTCTCTCTCTCTCTCTCTCTCTCTATTTTCTGAGCTCCTTAATTTTTGGAAGGTGAGGAGGAGAAGTTGCAACAACAAGGCACTGGTGAGACAAGAGATGAAGATGAAGAAGAGTATTTTTCCTCTTATTTGACAAGATTTCTCACTTTGTGGAGCATTAGGCATAAGAAATCAAGGAGTTTCTAAGAAAAGACCAATTTTAGCATGAAATAGAGGTCTTCTATTCAAACCTTATAAGCACTAAACCATCACCTCCTGAGATGGAAGATCCTGTGCAGCAGGAGAAACAAGAGGAGGTCCCTGTACCATCAAAGAAGTCATTAGAGAAAGCCCCTTCTAGCTGCAAAAAGATCAGAGTATAAGATATTTCAAGAGGATGCCCCATTAGGAATCTAACCCATGTCTGAAAGTCGTCACTGGTCATGCTCACCTTTGAGCATGAGGATGAGCTTCAAGGAGAGCAGATCCAACTTACCCATTCGCTACAAGAAGACAACATTCAAACATGGGTGAGATTTTTTGATCTAAATTTTTGTAAGGCATTCCAGTATGTTGGGTGCTTGTTAATTTTATTTTTCTAGCTAGTTGTCTAGAAGCATGTGAAGTATCACAAGCTAGTTAGGAAGGGAAGCTACTTCAATAAACTAGTTAATGGTTTTGTTTAACATCATTCCAATGTAAATCTTTGTACATAGTAGGTTAGAAGTTTTCTTGTTTTCCAAGAAGTGTTGTCACACATGCTACATTCTCCTTAAGGGAATGCATGTTGTAGTTTCTAGTTTTCCTCCAAGTGCATGCTTACACAAGTTTTTGTGTCTCTTCTTGTTTCAAGGGAGGTCTAGTTTTAGTGGCTCCCTTTCTATGAATTTGTGCCCAATGGATAAGTATTTTGGTTTGTGAACTAGAGATTCTGAGGTTCTTTCTTAGCAGGATGAGATCTCATATGAGTCACCAAAATGTATATGTTATCTACCACATCCTTCATCTAGAGCATTCTAAAGGTGATTTGAGGCAGTGTAAAAGTGACATAGTGAGCATAATTGAGAAAAATAAAAAAAATCAATTTTTTGGTATTGTTCTATGTTTTAGAAAAGTGCATTTTGGAGGCCTTTAGAGTGGAATTTGGGGTTGAAACTTTTGTTTGTCCCTCAACATGACTTTTGGAAGGCATCATGCTAAGGGAAAAATTTTAGATCCTTCGAAGACCTTTCCAATGAGGTATTTTTTTTAGAATTTTGAGCAACGAGTGAAAAGTTATGACCCCACAAAGTTGGAGTAATTACATGTCAAAATGTTGCACAATTTTTACCAGGCCCATAGGTCTCTTTTTCTTCAAATACTTAATCTTTTGATTTGTGCTCGCTACATAGAGTATTGCATGTCAGCACTGTGTATTTTTTGAAGGCTAAAGGGAAGGAAAAACTCAAAGAAAGCCCACTAGAGCACCACATGTCAACATCACAGAGTTTCAAGCACCTTCATGCGAGGTTGCCCCTTTCCAAGTTCTATCATGGAGACACATGTCCAATTTGTGGTCACATGATTTAAAAGTGGTGGTGCCCCCATCTTCAAGTAAAAATGTCACTTTCTAGCATCGAATCCTGAGATAGATGTGATATGAATATGCAACTGTTCCCACATACAAGAAAGAATTGATCACTGCAAGTGTAGTTGGGATTTAATTTCCTCATGATGGCGAGGTAGTTACAAAAGGCACACTTGACATCCATGTTTCACACATGGAAGGAAAATAACGATGTAGAGATGGACACACTTGAGGAAATTGTAACAGCTGCCATGATGAGATCTCCACATTACATAAATGGAGAGCCCATTATTGGTTCCATTTTGAGATTCGATTCATGCATTTCTTTCTATAAAAGCCTACTAACACATTCTGATAAGTGGTCCCCTTCAATCTTTTGGATCTAGAACTTCTATTCTAGATTCTTTTGTTCATTGTATAGAAGGGTACTTAGAAAATAATTACAATTTCATTTTTTAGACCCTAGCATTGTAATTTTTGGATAATCAATAGAGGGGATATACATGATTATGTCCAATTTTCTTTTGTTGTGTGTTTTTCTCTATTTTGTGAATGATTCTAATGCTCCATGTCAATTCTAGATGAATGTAGCTATTATTTGTTTCAGGCTCTTATAATTCGTCACAACCTTGCAAATCATTGGATCATGTCTGGTTACTCTTTCAATGTTTGTAATATGGGGTTATGCCATGCCATTTAGTGAATGAAATTCTTTTAGAATAGCTATTTTAGTGGGATAGTAGGAATATTTCCTATGAGACTCAATGGGTGCTTCTCACGGGAAGATATGAATATTTTGGCCCATGTCAAGGATCTTGGCACCACGTTCTCTTTCCAAAAATAAAGAATCTATGGCATTCTGTGCTCATTTATGGGATTGTATGTTCATATCATTTATGAAGGGAAACTCAAAGGGTTTCAAAATCTCTGGTGCATCGCCTTAGTTTTTGTTAATTTTCCTTCCCCTTTCCCAAAACACCAAAGAGAAGAGTCAACTTCTATAAAACCCTAGAGGTTGTTTTGTAGGGCATAAATCTGTCCCACACCTGCAGAGCTTCCACCTCATCTAGGCAAGAGCCTATTTCTAGGATCAACATGAGCCAATTGTGATTCCTTCTACCATAATGAAATATACCTTTTCAGCTAGAATTGGGTAATTTTGACACTTCGATATAGGTCTAATATATCCTCAAAATTCAAACAATCTTCTATTTTAGTAATCCAATCAATCAAATCTTTTAGACTTAAAGAGTTATAGAAAAACATGAAACCTCTATTTTCATGTCTTAGCCATTCATTGAGATGGATCACAAGTATATCTCTCCACCCACTTTAACCTATCCTTGAGATGGATCATAACTATGTATCTCCACCCACTTCCATGTTTATGGCTTCAACTTTCCCTATCTTCCCTCATCTTTTGAATAATTAGAATCTTACCTTAAGATAAACCTTGTATTTCAATTTTATCCATCACACATATTTTTAGTCACATAAAGCACATCTCTTGAATTTATCTAATTGTGTCCATGTTGGCAATTTTGACTCAACATTTACCAACATCTCTTGTTGTCAACAATAAGTCTAAAAATATTTAGCGACCACATATTAGACACATGTAGATGGAACATTTAGAATTGGAGATTTTTTACAACTTCACATATATGGGAGTAAGCCTCACTTCAATCCCGATTGATGTAGCTCAAGGTTTGGGAACCCAATTAGTGGGCATTATAAGGAGTAGTGAAATACAAATGTTCATGTGGGAAAAATAGAAATACATTAAGAAATAAAAGAAAATTAGGACTTGATATTTGAATTATATAATTGAATTCTTTACCCATGTTTAAAATTTTAAAGAATTATCCAAATAAAATTAATCTGTAACTATTTTTTACTAATCACCTATACCCTAGGTTTTTGTGAATTGGTGTCAATTTGAGTTGCATTGTCATATCCCCTAGAAACCTTATTAATTTTTTTTGACTGACCTAGGCCCATGGTAATCTAGACTAGGGTGGATTTTGTGATTAAACTATGATAAGTAAACATATGTGTGTGTGTGTGTGTGCATGATGGTTATAAACTATAATGTCATTATTAATGAATTTCGTTAATATTATCAGGATTTTTTTGATTTAATACAATGATTATATTTTATGGCTAACCCAAATTGTCAAATTTGTGGAGTTGTGTTAGAATCACATTTCATTACAGGTACATAAGGTGCAAGGTGAAGTGGGTTATGTAATCCAGTATTGATAGATAGATTGTCAGTAAGGCCATTTAACATGTATACCTTGTCAATTTTTCTACCTAAGATTGTCTTACACTTAGAACTCTATCCATCTATTTAATTATATATATATTTATTTCTAAGGGACTTTGGAAATAACTTGGCCCCCATCTTCAAGTAATAAACCCTTTATAAACATCTATAGTTTAAATTAGATTAAGCATACATACATACATACATATTGTACAAGGGTGAAAAGGGAAGCAATGCAAATAGGGTAGATCACCTATCCTTTTCAAGATTGTACATTCAAAAGGAAGATGCCACAGTAGGCTAAAGAGGTGACTTAAGTGCTAAATGTGGTGCAGGAGCACCCTTCTATAGGGCTCCCACCATTGCCATTTTGTTGTGATCTTCTTCTTAATGAATCCATGTAAATAAAATAAGAGCCTTAGAGCTCAGTGTGTGAGTTTAGGTCCTAGTTTGGGTCCTAGGAGGTAACGGTCTACCTTTGTGTTGGGTCTGCTCAGGGACTCAGTTGATGATGTCATCCTGATGTCACATGGTCCTAGGTGAGTTAGTAGTCCAAAAGTGTGAGTTTGGGTTTATTTAGCACATGTGTGCATTGGATGTGGCCTTATTAAGGTCTAGAAGCTTAAGAAGAGCAAGAATTGCTCAAGCAACAAAAGTTGCTAAAAAGTTGCATAGCAACTTTTCAAAGTTGCTTAGAAAATTTTCTCTTAGAAGCCCTAACCAAACTCATACCCCAATGATAAAACATTATATGCTTGGAAAATCCCTAAATCAAGGGTTGGTTGTGAGATTGTACGACAGTGAGAAGGAAAAATTAGACTGTTGCAGTGTTTGGTATGCCAGTTTGCATACATGGAGTAAAGAATGAAAGTGAATGAATAGATTTTGAGTATTATTGTGCTATGAATATTTTATTGTTTATAAGCTTTCATTTGAAGTTCATAGTTTAGATTTCTTTGCAAGTTTGTGTGTTCTTTTGTAATTAGTTTGCATCTATTAGTTCACTGTCTAGTTTTGACTGGTTTGTGAAGATGGGTCTATAGCTCCTATCTCCATCGTGGAAACTTCATGGAACCATGGGATATGGTAGTACAGAACTTGTACATTGTACCATACTAAGCAGGGCCCTGGGAAGTTTGATCAAGCAATTTTAAGACCAAGCCCTAGGAGAGCCTAGGCTGTGCCTGGCTAGGTAAGGTCGAGTTTGCAGAGGTTCTAGAAAGCAAGGATGAGATCTGCGGGAAGAATCCCTTGGAGGATTTGAAGTATGGATAGTAAAGACTCATTTATTTGAAGGAGGAGCCTCTACCAATCCATAAAAGGTGGTGAAGCTATCAAAACAAATCAGTGACCATATCAAGCCTAAAACCCTTGAAAACCCTCAGTTTAGATTAGGGCATTGTATGGACACTTGGGGTCCTAAAACTTAGAAAATCCTTGAGAATTTTGTGAATGAATAGGAGTCTCTTTGGAGAGTTAGCAAAGATTTGGAAAGGTTTGCAGGTGATAGCCCTAGAAATCCATAATGGAGGCCTAATTGGGGCTCATTCCTTATAGCCCTATTTTGAGGGAAAATTAAGCAATCGGTAGGGAAGATGAATCAACCAGGCCTTTAGGGTCACATGGAAGTTTGAAAAAACACCTTAGAAGCCATCCTCATCCTTTCTAGGACCTGAGAAGATATTGGTGAAGTTGTGCCCTTATTAGCATATGTAAGGAAATGAGACAAAGCTAAGCAAAGGTGAGTCTAGAAGTTGAAGTACTTGTTCTTGGTGTTCAGATTGGGAAAGATCAGGGGATTCCACAAACAAAGGAAATCCTAGAGACCACAGGGTGTGAGGAGAACACCTATTGATCCAAGGAAGAGATCAAAGAGCATAGACTAGGCTAGTTTATCCCAATCTCCCCACCAGATTGGTATCAGAGCGATTCAAGACTTGGGCATAGTTTGAGAGAGTGGATGTTTCAACCTCCAAAATCATTAGGGTCATCTAAAAAAGAGAAGATGGTGACTAATGCAGAGCTAGAAAAGAAGGTAGAAGACCAGGAAGAAGATAATAGACTCCTAAGAGAAAGGTTGGCTCAGTTAGAGAAAGTCTTAGATATTGTCCAAGCTAAAGGAGATAAGGTTAATGACAAAATAGAGGAGTAGGAAGCCAAGGAAAAAGAAAAGACCTTGGATGATGAGGTTCCTACACTTGATCCTCCAACACAAGATGAGCAATTCTTGAAGGCACTTAAATCTGTAACTGGTAAAGCCCTTGAAGGTGTCCCCTTACACACTGGCAGAATGGACACTGAATTAGTAATGCAATGGATTGAGGGAATGGAGTGTTGGAATTAGGAGAGATAGGAACTGAGAGGGGAGGGGTGAATTAGTTCCTTCAAAAACTTCACTTGTAAACCTTTCAGATCTATAACTGTAAACAGTGATAACCAACCAAAACAACTTGAATCTAATTGCATGAATCAATCATCCATTTAACTTGTGTAAGTAAATACCATGAAATCAATATCATAATCACATGACACAAGTATTTTGGTAATGCAGAAACCCTTGTTAGAAGGTAAAAATTGCGGTGGGGATGACACCCACAAATTCTTCACTATTGTAGATAGAAAAGGTTTGCCTGTTAGGGCTACAAGTTTTGATCACTTCTGGTGATCTCATCCTCTTAGGAGTGACATGTCAGATTGGATAGATCTACCTAGTTATAGGATTTTAACAACACTAAAGAAGTGTGCACTCGGTTAAGAGATTTACATAAGACTGTTAAGTCTACTTTGTTAAGAGATTTTATCCAAAACTCTATTGCAATTGTCAGAAAGCAATAGGCAATTATTTTCTATTTGAAAACTCAATTGTCTGATACAGATCTATAAGCTTTGATAAAATATCACCTTACTTGTGATGAATCTCTGCTCTGAACTACTCGGTAGCCTCTGCTGATTCTACTCAATCTAAATTCCTCTGTACTTGGTTCTGCTCTGTTAACTGATAGAATTGAAGTTAGGAAATTGCTTCAAGTGCTCTGTGATTCATATATCAGCTCACACCAAAAATGATGTGAACACACAAATATAGAGTGTTTTATTTTTGTCTCTTTAACAAAATTAGGTTACATAATATAGTCATAACCCTAAGATCTACGGTGTACAATAATAGCCTAGATCAACTATTACAAAAGATATACATTGCATTTAATGAATACCATCACATTAAATGTTCCTCGATCTTGGTAAAACATTTTATAAACCATTGTAACCATTTGCATAGAAGAATGTGCCATTTCTGATTACTATGCCATTTCCTGTGATCCTCGGTAAACACTGTATAAATTGCTTGGTGCATATTGTGATGCTTGGTGTTTACTGTCTATCGGTGTCGGTGTCTGCTGGTGCTCGATAAACTGTCTGCTGCTCGGTATATAAACTTTACCGACTAGTTTGTTCTACTTCATGTTACCGATTAGCTCAATGTAAGTGACCGATTGATATCTTTACAAACCTTTGGTACTAATGAAAACCTTAAATGCTCAATAGAGATAACAATCTCCCCCTTTGGCATTAGTATCAAAACTTTGAATGTATATAGATAAAATTTTCTATATAACTTATATCTTTTCTATATACATATACACATCAAAATTTTTCTAAGTACTAAGTACTCCCCCTCGGTGCATGGTCTCAGTAATATGTACTATACATAGTATCTATGTACATATTTGGCATAACAACTGATACATTGTTTTCCCCCTTTTTGATAGTAATGCCAAATACAAAAATTAAGTAGTATACTCACAACTTGTCAAAAATACGCTGATTGGTTTTCTTCACTGTCTCCAAGAGGTTGTCCCATTCCTCTTTCAAGTTGGTGAGAGCAATGTGCTCAAGACTGACTTGTGCATGCATGTCAAAGATGTTATCTAACACTGATATTTCTGGTGTTGCAACTAGTAGCTCGGCTTTGACAATATGCGCTTCAAAACTTTTTAGGTAAGGAATGAGTTTTATTTGCAACTCAGTAACCTGATCTGTTATGTGCTCTTCTTGTTTCTTCAAATCTGCTATCAACCACCAGAGTTCTTGAACTCGGTGAATGTGCTTTAAGAAAGCATGAGGCTTGGTTATAGCTGCATTTGTACTCAACTATATTTCTACTTCCAATCCTTTGATCTTTTCACTGACTTCAACAGTGAAGATGTCTGTAGTACAAAGCTTCAATAAATATTGAAAAATTAACTGGGTGATGGTTTTTATCTTGGTGATTGCCTTAGATAATTTGACCTTCTTCAATGCCACTTCTAGGCTTATTTTCTCGGCTAATTTGTTCTGAATCCTTGATTCTACCCTTTCTTCAATCCTTTTGTCTTCATCAATATCCGGGTCATTGATCTTCTTGGAAAGTGTAGCAAGTTGATCTATGATAGGCGTATCCTCACCAATATTCACCTCAGGTACTACCTATTGGAGGATATCCTACACATATGTTAAGATTCCTTTTCATTTGTGTTCTTGCTTCAACTTCTCTTGTGCTTCCTTTCTTGTACATAATTCCCCATAATTACTCAAGTCTTCGAGGCTTAGGGTCCTCGGGTCACACTCAGGGATAATGATCACTTCATCTAGGGTGACCGGCCCTTTTCCTTTCTTCTTCTTCTTCTTCTCCGGTGCTATAGGTGATTTCTTCTTAATAATAGCAATAGTTTTATCTCCAGATTTCAGATTATCCTTCCTGGTTAACACACATTCTTCCTTCTTTTTCTCCTTGGTAGTTGTAGTCTTGATTGATATAGTAGGAGTCTCAGATGTTGTGTCAAGTGGGATCACCTCTTTTTCCTTTACTTTGGTGGAAGGTGCCCCTGTATGTGTAGGTTCATCTATTTCTGCAGGTTTCTCTGTGTCTTGATCCCCTGTGATGTCTTTGTTTTTCTCAGGATTTGAGCCATCGGGTTGTACTTGGGAAATAATTTCAGCTGCTTCTGCAAGTAAAGGAAGTTCACCTGGTAGTGATGTAAATAGACATTTAGTTTCTAGTGCTTCATCTTTATTTGGTGCAATATTTACATCATCATCTTGGTCATCAGGATCACCATTTGTGATGTCCTCAACGAGTACATCATCATTAGTTTTCTTCTCCAGTTGAACTTCTACTTTATTCGGTACATCCTATGAAATACTTATTTCTTCCTTGTCCTCGGTGATATCAATTGCTTCGGTAACTGATATACCGACATTCTTTGATTTCTTTGTAGTTCCCTCATCAATGCAAATACCTTTGCCTTTGGAATTGTGTCTCTTCTTAGACAAGTTCAAGAATGCTTCTTGCTCAACTTTTTCTTCGGCCTTCAAAATTGATGTCCACATAGAATCGGTTGTGGTATCCATATCTGCTACATTTTCATCCATGATCATCAAGGCTCTATTCTTGATCATATAGTTTTCTTGGTATTTGGTCAAGGATTCACTAACTTCTCCAAAGCTTAAATGTGAGGCTACCCAAACTAGAGAGCGTTCTCTCTTTCTCTTCTCGGTGTCTAGTGCAATAGCCCATTTTTCAGTAATTTTGTCATCCAATTTCTTTGGTAATGCATAGGCAAATTCCATTGGAACTTTCTTGAATTTTATCATCATTTGGATGACAGCCTCTTCAATATTGGTTTGATCTTCTTTTGACATCTTGTCAAATTTGTCTAGTAAGGGATCAGTGAGATCTCCATGTTCAATTATGTCTTCAATGATTTCATCTATTATTTTTGCCTTGTTATTGACCACTTTGAATTGATTGACATCATCTTCTATTTTAGTTTCCTCAAGATCTTCCTTATTTCTTATGAATTTTCTCCTTTTCTTTGGTGCCTCAGCTACAACCTTGTTCTTTCTCTTAATGTATTTCTTTGTCAGTGTAGCTGCTCTCCTTTTTGTTACTTTCTCTGCTTCTTCCTTATCAGTAGGTGGTGTTGCAGTTGACAATCGTGTCTTCATACCTTCATGTATAGGTGACTACTTCTTTATAGGAATTTCAGGTGGAGGAATTGGTGTGGGATCTTCTTCTTTTTCAGACTCGGTCTCCTCACTATCATATGGTTTGTCAGCTAACTGTAATTGACCTTTGGTTGTCTGTTCAACTGGTGTATCTTCAGATGTCTCAGACCCATCTCCATATTTAACAGTGAGGTTTTTCTTCATCTTTTTTACCTTTCTAGTTATTTTACCGATCTCAATATTTGTTGAAATTCTAGATTTGGCCTCTTCATATACTCCGAACCTAGTGGCAATGGGATCTTTTGGTAGTGCAAGCAATGCATTAATAGATTTCAGTGCAAAATCATGGTTCATTTTATATCCCATTGGTGCCAACCATTTTATCCTAGGTTCAATTTCTTTTATCAAAGTATAATCTGTGTTGACTACAAAACATATATCATTCTCAAATCTCTGAACTAATTCCCTCGAAATTCTGCTTCTTTTATGCATTTTAGACCGAAACTCTTTGAAGTATGCATTAAACTCTATATTCAACGTATCTCCTAACTTATTCATCATTTCACTAATCTATTTTGTTATCCGTATATCCAGTATCCAATTTACTTTACTAGTGCCAGGTACATACTTTTGTAGATAGAAAATATGCATGCAAGTAGAGATCCGAACTTACATGTGTTAGACTTATTTTTCCTTATGGTCTTCATATTCTCTTAAAGTTGATGAAATAGTACCTCGAAAAGATCAACCTAGTGACCTTTTACCACAATTTTGTGTGCCATGTCTACTGCACTGTAGGGTATGCTGTTGAGTCTGCTTGATTGAAATAACTTGTACCCGGTCACATGTGTTTCAAATTTGACTGCTGGGTCCTTGATTATCAAAATCTTCAGTGCTCGACCGTCCCATTGTGCTCCAATATATTTCTCAACATCCAGTCATGATGAACTATGGAAAGCCTTAGCCTTGTCAGTTGTAGGGAGCCTAATAACCCTACTGATCATTTTCTTGTCGACCTCAATCAGTTTATCCAGCCAGAATTTGTCATCGTGATACCTGCTCAAAATGATTCTGATCCAATCTGATTTAAATGATTGCGGAAAGTGTATAAAACATGATAACGCTGATTCCTCAATCTTCTTGTAATCTGATTTCATTTTTCCATTGGGGCCATAGAGTTGTTGATATGTTGCAACAGTTTCAAAATCTCCAACTTCTTTGATTTTGCAATGAATATATGATTTTACGTCTTCTGTCAATAAAACCTTCTGGTATGCTTGAAAAAGTTCCCATTGTATCTATTTGTGCTACAACTTTGGGATGTGGCTTAAACTTAGGTTCATCAAAATTTTCCCTAACGATTAGATTAACTTCCTCCTCAACACTTTGAGATTTGCTTGCAGACAATGTAGATGCCATAAATTGATTCTAGGGTTTCAGCAAGTAGTAGGATAAAAGGTGTTTGATAGAAAATGAACTTACTCAGTATCATGAAGAGTGATGTTGGTTCGATCTAAAGTAGCCTTGAATCCTTCTGAAAATCTTTTAGTTTGAACTCTACTCTTTGAATTCTTCACTCTTCGAAATTGCAATGTAAAAATGAACTCTATTCCCGTGTATTTATAGACTCTTCAATGTTCCCACTCAAACTTTCATGCAATAAATGCTTGATCTAACTTTCGGTATGAAACAACTGTCAGCTCGATGAAAACTAAAATTTCATATGCTCGGTTAACATAGAATTTCTTCATCAGTTGATACATGTGCTCGGTTAACCTTAGATAGTGATTACTGATGGGTAACCAACTCTCGGTCTCTCTTTTACTGACTGTATAACATTGTTAGCTCATGACAACTAAACCATAGTGCATCTTTATTCATGCTGATTTGGTATAAGAACATTATGCATAAGGAACTGTATGTAAAATGTGATCATTTTGAAATGTCAGTCCCATACATACCCACTTCACCTTAAGTGGAGGTACTGATGTCACCCAATCTAGTGGATGAGGTTTCACAACAACATTACTTGACTCAGCATTCTCATTAGATGCCTTCTTCCACATAGTGTTCCTTAACTTCATGATATCCATGATAGTATATCCACTTTCAAATGTATGGTTTTCATCTGGTGCTTGGTCTTTGCAATTCTTGCTTAAATGACCGACCTTATGATAGTGTATACAAGCCATCCCAGTGCTTGTCCAACTTCTTGATTGTCCAATCTGACTCTTTCTATAACAATTTGGTACAATGTGTCCATATCTACCACAAGCAGTGCAGTTAGCCCATGTATTATAATCCCAAACATAAGAGTTACCTTGTCTCTTCGGTTGATATGGCTTGCATTGTGATTTCTCCTTAGGTGTCCAGACTTGTTTCATTTTCACCTTACATTCTCATGCAGTGTGTCCATGCTTGTTACAAGTATAGCATATTTTCTCCATAGTGGTATTATTAGCAAGATCATTTTCTTAGCTCTACACTCATAAGAAGGATGTCCAAACTTACCACAGTAGTAACAATATCCTTTAAACTTAGGAGTGATAGGAGGTTTACCTTGTGCTTTGCTTCTACACACATTAGATGTATGTCTTGGTTTGCCACAGTGATAACATACCAAGACTTTAGGTTTCTAATTTTGACTGATGTTGACTTGTTCAACTTGTTGTGATGTTTCTCCTTTATCGGTGTAGCCTATACTAGCTTTACTTCCAAATTTTCTTTGATTAGTCAGAAATTCATCAATATTTTTAGAGTTGTCCTCAGCAAATTTCTTCATTTCATTTTGCTGCTATTGATTTTTCACTTCATTTCTCAGCTTCTCATTCTCTTCTCCAAGTCTTGCAACATCTTCTAGTTTCCTTAACAATTCTACATTCACTTGGTTTACCTCTTGATTCACAGTCATCATTTGATTAGTTACTTGGAAATGTTGGTCAGTGAGTCTTTGTATCTCACTCTCTTTAGCTTGAAGTTGTTCAGTCATCTATCTTTGGTCATCGATTGCTAGATTCCTTTCTTACTTGACTTGTTTTTCTTTGTTCATTGTTTCTACCATTCTCACCATCTGAGATTCTTGACTGATTTGTAGTGCTTTCACTTGATCAGTTAAATATTGATTCTTTTTAGATAGATCAGTGATTATGCTTTCAGATCCATCGGAGATGCTTCTAGAACTAGATCCAATATGCTCGAACATTTAATCAATAGGTTCTTCATGGTAACCAATCTCATTCTGTAGAATAGCTAGGTTCTTCCTTTCAACCAGTTCAGTCCTTCCTTGGCTTGCTTATACTATTCCACAAACATTTGCATTTGTATCTTCTGATTCTCAATAGTCTTGTCAAGCTTGTATCTCTCCATGACTTAGATCTTTACCCTTTAGTGGTTAAACTGTTCAATAAGAGAATTTAGCTCTAATACCAATTGTTGGAATTAGGAGAGATAGGAATTGAGAGGGGAGGGGTGAATTAGTGCCTTCAAAAACTTCACTTGTAAACCTTTTAGATCTATAACTGTAAACAGTGATAACCGACCAAAACAACTTGAATCTAATTGCATGAATCAATCATCCATTTAACTTATGTAAGTAAACACCATGAAATAAATATCACAATCACATGACACAAGTATTTTGGTAATGCAAAAACCCTTGTTAGAAGATAAAATCTACGATGGGGATGACACCCACAAATTCTTCACTACTGTAGATAGAAAAGGTTTGCCTGTTAGGGCTACAAGTTTTGATCACTTCTAGTGATCTCACCCTGTTAGGAGTGACATGTTAGATTGGCTAGATATACCTATTTATACGATTTTAACAACACTAAATAAGTATGCACTCGGTTAAGAGATTTACATAAGACTATTAAGTTTACTCTGTTAAGAGACTTTATCCAAAACTCTATTACAATTGTCAGAAAGCAATAGGAAATTATCTGCTATTTGACAACTCAATTGTCTAATATAGATCTATAAGCTCTGATAAAATATCACCTTACTTGTGATGAACCTCTACTCTGAACTACTTGGTAGCCTCTGTTGATTCTACTCAATCTGAATTCCTTTGTACTCAGTTCTACTCTGTTAACTGATAGACTTGAAGTTAGGCAATTGCTTCAAGTGCTCCGTGATTCATATATCGGCTCACACCAAAAATGATGTGAACACACAAATATATAGTGTTCTATTTTTGTCGCTTTAACAAAATTAGGTTACACAATATAGTCATAACCCTAAGATCTACGGTGTACAATAGTAGCCTAGATCAACTATTACAAAAGATATACATTTCATTTAATGAATATCATCACATTAAATGTTCCTTGATCTTGGTAAAACATTTTATGAACCGTTGTAACCATTTTCATAGAAGAATGTGCCATTTCTGATTACTATGTCATTTCCTGTGATCCTTGGTAAACACTATATAAACTGCTCGGTGTATACTTGTGATGCTTGATGTTTACTATCTGTCGGTGTTAGTGTCTGCTTGTGCTCGGTAAACTATCTACTTCTCGGTATATAAACTTTATCAACTAGTCTATTTTGCTTCATGTTACCGATTAGCTCAATGTAAGTGACCGACTGATATCTTTACAAACCTTTGGCACTAATGACAACCTTAAATGCTCAATAGAGATAACATGGAGAACCAATTTAAGTGTGAAGAGATCACTAAAGCACAAAAGGTCAAAGTAGCCAAATATAGGTTGAGGGGCCAAGCTCTGACTTGGTGGAACTATCTCCAAGAAGAAAGGGAGAAATAAGGGAAAAATCCAATAGAAAATTGGAAGGCCACGGTGAAAAAAGTCAGAGAGGCTTACCTACCTGTAGATTTTGAAATACAACTACATAGGAGAAGAGTGAATCTCAAATAGAAAGAGATGGATGTAGCTACCTATACAGAGGAGTTTCAAAAATTGAGTATTAGATACAAGGTGAAGGAAGAAGAGAGTATCAAGGTTGCAAGATACTTGAGTGGGTTGAAGTCAAATATAGTAAAGGAGATGAACTTGTTCACTCCAAATACTATCCTTGGGTGCCAACACATAGCACAAAGATTGAAGAAAAATAGAGAAGGAAGGAAGAGCCTAACTTCAAAAATAGAGGTAGAGGTAGAGACTCTAGAGGGGATCAAAGAGGAGGTTCTAGTGGCAGAGGAAGTGACTCAAGAAGTTAGGGAGAGAATAGACTCCTTGAAAAAAGTGGAGAGGCTAGAACAAGAGGTACTTTTGGTAGAGGAAGAGGATCCCATGGAGGGTCAAGTAGGGGAAGGAGTGCAGGGAGAAGAAACTCCTATTTCACTACAATGAAATGTTACCAATGTGGTCAACTTGGACATCCTGCTTATAGGTGTCCTAATAAACCTTCTAGCTCTAATACTGAGAAGAGGGTAGCCTATGCTCAAGAAGATGGAGCCAACTCATGTACCAATGAGGTTAGTAAATTGGAATCAGAGATGGGGGAGAATCTTATGTTCAGGAGGGTACTTATTAGACAACCTACTCAAGGAGAACCCAAGCAAAGAAGAGCTCTTTTCTGAGTTAGATGCAAGATCCTTGGTAAGGTATGCAAGGTAATAGTTGATTCATGATCAACTAATAATATCATCTTAGATGAGGTAGTTAAGAAGCTGAAGCTCACAAAGATCCCTCATACTAACCCATACAAGGTAACTTGGTTGAATCAAGATAAAAGTGTTTTGGTGAATGAACAAACTTGGGTGGAGTTTTCAATTGGAGGGTATAAGGACAAGATACTTTGTGATGTATTACCCATGGACGCTTGTCATCTCTTATTGGGAAGACCCTGGTAGTTTGACAGGAAGGTGATTTATGATGGAGAGGAGAATTCAATTTCCTTTAAGAAGGATAACAAAAAATTTAAGCTCTGATCCCTGAAAGAGAATGATGAAGGAGCCTCAAGGACACCTAGTGTCTTGCTTAGCACTGGTAAGGAGTTCTTACACCTATTGCAAGAAGATGAAACAGTGGGATGTGCCATTGTTGCGAAGCCTAAAGAGGAGTAACAAAAGTTGTAGACAGAGACACCTAATGAGGTGAAGCAAATGTTGGAAGAGTACAAAGACATAGTGAGTGATGAAGCACCTGCTACACTTCCTCCAAGAAGGGCTATAAGCCATCAAATAGATTTTGTACTTGGTGCATCTTTACCAAACAAGGAAGCATATAAGTTCACACCTAATCAGAACAAGGAGGTGGCAAGGCAAGTACATGAATTGTTGGATCAAGGAATGATTAAGAAGAGCATCAACCCATGTGCAGTCCTGATGGTGCTATCATCAAAGAAAGGAGGAAAGTGGAGACTTTGCATTGATTCAAGGGAAATCAATATGATCAAAATCAGGTATAGATTCCCAATTCCTAGAATAGAAGAATTGATGGATTGTTTATGGGGTGCTATGTAATTTACTAAGTTGGATCTTAAAAGTGGTTATCATCAAATAAGAGTTGAGGAGGGTGATGAGTGGAAGACAACTTTTAAGACCATAGAGGGGTTGTATGAATGGCTTGTAATGCCATTTGGGATTACTAATGCTCATAGAACCTTCATGAGGTTGATGAATGAGGTGTTGAAAGACTACACTACTAGGTTTGTGGTGGTGTATATTGATGATATACTCATCTATAGTAGAACCAAAGAAGAGCACCTTGAGCATGTAAGATTGGTGTTAAAGAGACTACATGAAGAGAAGTTGGCAATCAACTTAGAAAAGTGTGAATTCTTGAAGCATGAGCTAGTCTACTTGGGGTTTGTGGTGTCCAAGGGTACCTTGAAGATGGACCCAAGCAAAGTTGAGGCAATCTTGAATTGACCTGCACCTAAAATAGGGACTGAAGTTAGGAGTTTTCATGGCTTGGAATAATTTATAGAAAGTTTGTGAGAAACTTCAGTGGCATCTGTGCACCATTTCTTGACACCATTAAGGGAGGAGTGAGAACCAAGTTCAAGTGGACTGAAGAAGCTGAAAAAGCATTCCAACAATTGAAGCAAGAAGTAGCCACAAAACCCATCCTACTTCTACCTACCTTTGACAAATTATTTACATTGGAGTGTGATGCAAGTGGCATTGTAGTAGGGGGTGTATTGAGCCAAGAAGGAAGGCCTATGGCATTTTTTAGTGAGAAGATCAATGAGGAAAAGAAGAGGTATTCAACATATGATTTGGAGTTATATGCACTGGTTCAGTCCCTAAAGAAATGGAGACATTAGCTCCTCCCTAAAGAGTTTGTGGTGTTCACGGACAATTGGGCTTTGAGTTATATAGATACTCAGGAGAAATTAAGAAATAGACATTTGAAATGGATGGAGTATCTCCAATCCTTTACCTTTACCATCAAGCATAAAAAGTGACAACTCAATAAGGTAGTAGATGCCTTAAGCAGGAAGTTGTTGACTATCCAAGAAGTGCAATTGCAGAGCATTGGGATATAAAGCTTTAAGGATCTCTATGAAGGAGATGAAGACTTTTCCATAGCCTAAAAGGTATGCAATGATTTTGAAAATCATTTTCATAGTGAGTATTTAGATTATACTCTTCAAAATGGCCTTTTGTTTAAGGGCAATCAGTTATGTGTGCCTAGAGGGTCCATGAGAGAGAATCTCATATAGGAGAAGCACAATGGGAGCCTAAGTGAACATTTTGGCATCAAAAAAACTATGGAGCTAGTACAAAGATACTACTATTGGCTTAGGTTGCCAAGGGATGTGAGGAAGTATGTGGAACAATGTGGTGTATGTCAAAGAGCTAAATGGGGCTCAAGAAATGCAAGACTATACCAAACTCTACCAGTTCCAAATAGGCCTTGGGAGTGTTAATTTTAAGCATGGACTTTGTGGTGGGAATCCCTAAGACAAAAATAGGTATGGATAGTGTCTATGTGGTAGTAGATAGATTTTATAAAATGAGCCATTTTATTCCATGTAGAACTACCCATGATGCTAGTTACATTGCACATCATTTCTTTAAGGAGGTTGTGAGGATACATGGACTCCCATTAAGAATTGTATCAGACAGGGATAGTAAGTTCATGAACCATTTTTGGCAAACCTTATGGAAAAGACTTGGAACTAACCTATCATTTAGCTCAGCTTACTATCCACAAACTGATGGTCAAACTGAGGTCATCAACAGGGTCTTAGGTAATTTGCTGAGGTGTTTAACAAAGGAATATGGGCAGACTTGGGATCTAGTTATTCCACAAGTTGAGTATGCCTATAATGATAGTGTTAATAGAACAATAGGAAGAAGTCCTTTTGAAATTGTATATGGTAGACATCCTAGAGGGGTGTGCAAATTGAGAGAATTTAGTTCAATGGATATGAAGAGTGGCCATGTAGAAGATTTCACTCAAACTATCAAAGAGGTATAGGAACAGGTCAAGAAAACTATCCTAGAGTCTACTAAAAAACTGAAAGCCAAAGTGGATGAGGAAAGGAGAGAGGTCCAGTTCAAAGTGGGAGACTATGTAATGGTCCATTTAAGCAAGGCTAGGCTACAAAAAGGAGTACCTACCAAATTGTAGATGAAGAAGGTAGGGCCTTGCAAAATTATGGCTAAATATGGGGAAAATACATATAAGGTGGACCTTCCATTAGACTTAGCCATCTCACTAGTCTTCAATGTAGCTGATCTGGTTTAGTACAAGGGTGAAATAGCAGAGAAAACTTAGAATCATGCCAAGGTACTTTAGGATTTGGATGTGAATGCCATGCCTCAAGCGAAGAAGCCCATAGAAGATAAGATCTTGGAGTCCAGGTTTAAGAAGTCTAAAAGCCACCAAGTCTACATGGAGCACTTGGTGAAGTGGGTAGACAAGCCTGAGTCAGAAGCCACCTGGGTTGAAGAAAGAAGGTTCAAGAAGCTAGGCCTAGACCTAGCTCTCATCTCTCCCACTATACCTTAATTTTGTGCTGAGGGGGAGTATGGTGCAGGAGCACCCTTCTATAGGGCTCCCACCATTGCCATTTTTTTGTGATCTACTTCTTAATGAAGCCATGTAAATACAATAAGAGTCTTAGAGCTTAGTGTGTGAGTTTAGGTCCTAGTTTGGGTCCTAGGAGGTAACGGTCTACCTTTGTGTTGGGTCTACTCAGGGACTCAGTTAATGATGTGATCCTAATGTCACCTAGTCCTAGGTGAGTTAGTAGTAAAAAAGTGTAAGTTTGGGTTTATTTAGCACATGTGTGCATTGGATGTGGCCTTATTAAGGTCTAGAAGCTTAAGAAGAGCAAGAATTGCTCAAGCAACACAAGTTGCTAAAAAGTTGCATAAAAACTTTTGAAAGTTGCATAGAAACTTTTGAAAGTTTCTTAGAAACTTTTCTATTAGAAGCCCTAACCAAAATCATACCCTGATGGTAAGACATTATATGCTTGGAAAAACCCTAAATCAAGGGTTGGTTGTCAAATTGTATGACCGTGAGAAGGAAAAATTAGACCGTTGCAATGTTTGGTATGCCAGTCTGCATACATGGAGTAAAGAATGAAAGTGAATGAATAGATTTTGAGTATTATTGTGCTGTGAATCTTTTATTGTTTATAAGCTTTTATTTGAAGTTCATAGTTTATATTTCTTTTCAAGTTTGTGTGTTCTTTTGTAATTAGTTTACATCTATCAGTTCATTGTCTAGTTTTGACTGGTTTGTGAAGATGGGTCTGTAGCTCCTATCCCCACCATGGAAACTTCATGGAACCATGAGATATGGAAGTATAGACCTTTTACATTGTATCATACCAAGCAGGGCCCTGAGAAGTTTGAGCAAGCAATTTTAAGACCAAGCCCTAGGCGAGCCTAGACTATGCCCGACTAGGTAAGGTCGAGTTTGAAGAGGTTCTAGAAGGAAAGGATGAGATCTACAAGAAGAATCCTTTGGAGGACTTGAAGTATGGATAGAAAAGCCTCATTGGTGTGAAGGAGGAGCCTCTACCAATCTAGAAAAGGTGGTGAAGCTATCAAAACAAATCAGTGACCCTGTCAAACCTAAAAACCCTTGAAAACCCTCAGTTTGGATTAGGGTATTGTACGGACACTTGGGGTCCTAAAACCTAGAAAATCCTTGAGAATTTGGTGATTGAATATGAGTCTCTTTGGAGAGTTAGCCAATATTTGGCAAGTTTTGCAAGTGATAGCCCTAGAAATCCAGAATGGAGGCCTAATTGGGGCTCATTCCTTGTAGCCCTATTTTGAGGGAAAATGAAGCAATCGGTAGGGAAGATGAATCAAATAGGCCTTTGGGATCACATGGAAGTATGAAAAAACACCTTAGAAGCCATCCTCATCCTTGCTAGGACCTGAGAAGGTATTGGTGAAGATGTGCCCTTATGAGCATATGTAAGGGAATGACGAAAAGCTAAGCAAAGGTGAGTCTAGAAGTTGAAGTACTTGTTCTTGCTGGTTAGATTGGGAAAGCTCAAGGGATTAAAAAAGCAAAGGAAATCCTAGAGACCATAGGGTGTGAGGAGAACACCTATTGATCCAAGGAAGAGATCAAAGAGCATAGACTAGGCTAGTCTATCCCAATCTCCCCATCAAAATGGGACAATGATCCTTTGCTAAATATGTGATTTTGAAATGGAGAATGATAATAAAGACAAAAATGTAGATTAGGAAAGATTTATATGCATCTAGAAATGAAAGAGGAAATAAGCTACTTTAGATCTGAATAATTGACATATGGAGCCCCATAAGTACTTTTAACAACTTTTTTGTGATTCCAACACTATAAAATGATGTCCAACTAAATTTGAGCCTATTATGGAGGGTATACATTGACTGAGTCGATATTTACCCAAGTATAGAATGGCCAAGTCATTCTATACCATAGATTTTTGTCTAAAACTTTTAGGGATGCTCCAATTGTTCCCAATCTACCCAAATTTTTTTTGATATCTCTATAGCCTATTCCTACACACAAAAAAGTGGGGAAAAGGTTGGGAAAAAGGGGTTTTCTTTTGTGAAACCCCCGTTTAGGAATAAACCTTAAAATGGAAATAAATTGTATAAAAGGAAAGTATGAAGAAGGGTAAATATTTGATTCACCTTGTATTAACCCTCATGGATGGATGTTGGAATCAATCATACCCATGAAGATTCTTGGAATCAAGGAGTTGACCTTAATTTATAGAATAGGAATCAAGGATTTCCTCACAAATCCGTGGATCTATGAATACCACTCCTAGATCTTCAATGTAGATATGCTTGATAATCATTTGCAATGAAGGAGAGATGAATGAAAATGGAAGGAATGATTTTATTTCTTGACTAAATATTCCTCTACTTGGCCATCATGGGAGATAAAATTTTTCTAATGGAGAAGATTTCCTTGGAATGAATTGGAGAAACTAGATCTTGGATGCTTTCCTTCAAATATGGAATCCAATTTCTCCATTTCTCCTGATCGCTTGATTACTCTTGAAAACTTGATTGCCAAAATTGTGGATCATGAAATTATACCAACATGAGGAGAGATAGGGTGTTTATATACTCATCCATCATATCAAGATTCTAAAATAATCTAGCCTGATGAAGGGATATTTTTTCCCATTAATACCTTGACATAAGTCTTCGGGCTAAATTTGGGCCCAAATCCTTGGGTACAAAATAATTAAGCTATTCTATACCTAGGAATTTGATCCCAAATTTGAACTAGGTGTCGAGATGGTAGAAAAGAAGTGGGAAAATATGAATCGGGTTGCTAGGATCAAGCATAGCAAACATTAGACCTCAAAATCACAAAAATGGGGCCTAATAAAACATCCAATTATGGGTGTTAACTTTTTAGGATGGTACATACATACATACATACATACACACACACACACACATACATACACACACACATACATACATACATACATACATACATACATACATACACACACACATACACACAGACACAGACACAGACACATACATACCTATATATATATACATAGATATAGATATAGATATAGATATAGATATAGATATACATATACATATACATATGCATATGGATATCCATATCCAGATCCATATCTATATCTACATATACACTTGTTAGGCAACAATAAATAAACAAATAAATAAAAATATAACTAATGTAATAAATAAAATGGGGCTAGGGGCTTGGCTTGATTGGTGATAGATTCATATTATGAAGCATGGGGTCACAAGGTCCATTCTCCCTCCATCCCATGTGGTACCAGAGGATGTGTCATTCCAACGTCACTGGTCACATTAAATTTTTTACCTAGTGCACTACAATTTATAGGGGTTGCTATACTCGATTCTTGCAGTCTAAAATAAAATAATGTAATAAATAAATTAAAATAAGTGAAATTATAAAATAAAATCTTTATGTATGAATACATATAGATTTAGAGGAAAAAAACAATAAAGTGGCCGAATAAAGGAATTTCAAGGCAAAAAAACTCTTTTGAAGAAGAAAATGCAAGAAAGGAGGTGACATGCATTAATGTTTCCTTGTCTATTTTCCATAGAGGAGAGAACCTTACTTTAATGATGATGGCTCATAACATAAGGAAAAAAGGAAACCATTCACTAGTGAGGTATGACCACTCGAATGAAAGGATGTGTTACAGGTTTAAGAAAAAACCAAGGCACTAGATAGTGGATAGAAAACTTGATGCCTTTGGCAGGAGACACCACATTTTGGTGAAGAAAATTGGTGGGATTAAAAGGTAAGCAACAAGGGAGAGGTAAAAAAAAGGATATCTGAGAGCAAATACTAAGGCAAGTGAAAAAAGTGACTTCATTCGATCTAAAAATTTGTGTGAAAAACTATACCAGGTTTTATTCTATTTATTTTTCTCATTTTCCTTGTATATAATAATGTAGGAGCTGTGAATCTATAAAAAAATGTTTTTTTTGTATTAGATATAAGATGTTTAAAAAAAGATTACAATTCAAATATTTTTAGATATGAAGATTATCATATTTTTCATCATATGCTCATAATATCTCCTATCTAATACATCTTTTTTGAATAACCAACTCTAACAAGATAACTAGATAAAACATAGACGAGACTAGAGACTTTAGATAAATACATAAAAAATAGAGTAATATACTATTCCAAGAGTACTAGAAGATATCATTTATGTCCTTGTCAATGATTTTTCTCTCAATTCATGAAATCCACCCTACATTTTCATCCATCCATCACAACACATTATCATCATGAATATGTTGAGAATATGGGTGTACAACTCTCTTTGCAACTGGGAAAACTAGTGGGGTGGCTACTACAAGTGGAACAATTGATAGAGGTGCCACTACTATTGGAGCCTCAATATGGATCACGTTTCTTTCATTTTGTTCTCTAAATTTATCCATGAAACTTTGCAGTGCAATCTCAAATGGAGATCTTTTAGTCGAGCTTTGTGTCCATATGTTCCCATGGGAAATGTCCTCTCTAAATACCCTGATAGTGCCATCATGTAGAAGATCTTCTAACTTCTTCCTCATAATCCTTAATGCAATTGATACCTCCCCAAAATCCATGGGAAGATGTAGAATTCGTGTGGGGAGTGTGACCAAGAACAAACTCAACATCTTCCGAAAGCCATTTCTCATCTAAAATAACTTATTTGAATTATTTTTTGTAACGCTTCCTATGAAAGAGACTTCAATGAAAATGGTTGGAGTGGGCGTAGAAGGGAACCCATCTTCCATAAACTATATTCGCACAAGGAGGAATTAAATGCATTGACAAAATGAGAGAAGATAACCTCCCTATGAGTGGCCATAAGACCTGTACATGTTTAATATATAAAAAAGGAAAAAAAGAAAATAGTTGTGCAACTAGTATATCCTATCTTCATAAACCAAAATCCTCCTTCCAGTTCATGTTATAAGAAAATGACTGAGTTCAAATATTCTTATCATCATTGGTTCACTATTGGAATATTATGAAAATATGCAACTATTGTTATAATTGTAAAATAGTAAAGCTATTTTTCCATGAATGTTAAGAGAAAGTGAATAGATGAAACATTTTTGGTTTAGGTGAAGATATAATTTATACCTACTGCTGATTAGGGGAGGTTTAGCTAGCAAACTGGTGTGGGGCACCTATGCACAATATGTGGAAGAGAGAAGGCTCATGGTGTGTCATGAGTAAAAAATGGTTGTAATAAGGTCCTAAGGACCAATAGGGAACATTTTTTAGTGTTTCAAACCATTTTGTAAGGCCATTGGTCATGTTAGGCATCTATAAGCCTACTTGGTCAAACTTGGCCAATGGCTCAATACGAGTCTAGGGAAGGGTAGGATAGGTCTTTCATGATGTTTTGAATCATGTTTGATAATTTTGAGGTTTCCATCAGTTTTTAGAGGCTCAAATGCACAAAGATGTAAAATATTGTCAAATATGTCTATTGGAGTTGATGAGAAAACAACCCACAACTCCCAAGAACACCTGCATGCAAACACATGTCACAGAAAGAGATAAGGAAAAGCTATGAAGGCCTGAATGCAAGGATCCATGAAAGAGGAGACATTCTTGATGTGTAAAAACAAAAGTTGCAATCAAATAAAATGAATGTGTTCTCAATACAAAGGAGATCAATCCTTATAAAGGAGATATAAAACCCTGAAAGGGTGGAGAAACCTAGGTTGCATGATAATAATTAATAAAATAATTAATTAATATATGCATAAAGTTTAACTTAAGTAGAAAGAGATAATAAGTGACTTAATAATTAAATCAATATGATTTAATTAATATGAAAACAACTTATTACTCTAACACCCCCCTTAGGATAAACTTTGGGAGAAGCTAAAAACCTAGAAAGAACTACTGAAAGAAAATGGGTCCCAACAACAAAAGGCCTGATCAGGTAGCCAAGTACAAAAGAGAGTCTCTGTAAAAGAGGAGAAATAGAGAAAACCATATGGGAAAAACTCTACTCCAAAAAGAGGCGAAGACTAGTCCGAAGGACTAAAGAAGCCTCCAAAACTAGGAATGTTCCAGAAAATAGGAACAAGGATGAACATGTAGAACATCACTAAAGCAAGAAGCTGCAAACACCGTCAAGAAGTAACTACTGATATGAATATCCTCCACTAAAATATGACTAGTTAGAGAATACTATAATCTATATGAGTACCCTCAAATGACATTACTCGAATAAGGAGGCAAACAAAGGCAAATAACTGAACTCAAAGATACATATGGTATAAAACACAAAATCTTGAAGAGATAATCAATCAAAGATGGAAGAGTGCCTCCAAAAATAGGAAAGAAAGAGTGTCCATATGGTAAATGATCCATCTCACCAAAATGCATAGGTACCCATCCATTGTGTCCACCTAGTACATAGGAACAAATACTAAATACATAGCTCACACTATGGAACCAAGGAAGTAGAAGAACGATCAGTAGAAACCCCCCATAATGTTGACAAGGGAGTAATGATAGGTACACTGAAAATAACATCCAATATGAATTGCATGATGAAGAACCAGGAACATCAAAGGTCACATGGGAGGGGCCAACAACTAGGAGCTCAATTCTCAGCCCCTTGTCGTAGCCCCTTGGTCACCTAGATGACCGGGGGCCATTTTTCAGTCCCTAGGTAGATTTTAGAGATGATAACCATACGACCATCAATTTTAGGCTAGTCATTTGATGACATCAGCACACATCAGCAATTTGCATGCACACCTTTTTTGGGCCGATCATTATACCTGTGATTTTTTCTCATAACTTGAGCATACGATGTCAAAATCAGGCAAACAAGATATCTTTAGAGATCTTGTTCAAAGGTGGATCTTTCCAGCATTTTGGATTTTGGATTTTTTTCCTCCATATTTTGTACTAGGAGTTCAAAGGTGGAGCTTATTTTTTGCCTTCCCGAGGACGTAACTTGCACATCCAGACTCTATTTTTGGCAAACAAGCTATCATTAGAAATCTTGTTCCATGATCTTTCTAGTGCTGTGAGTCATTTTTCCAGATTCTACTCCAAGTATATTTTATTCATTTTTTTGCATTTATGCACTATGGTGAATATCTTGTATGTTTCAGGTCTTGGGATCTCTTCCCTTTAGGGAATGACTCTTCATTGGAGTTGATAAGAAAATAGCACACAAATCCCAAGAACACCTTCATGCAAACACCTATCACAAAAAGAGAGAAGTAATAGCTATGGACACCTGAACACATTGATCCATGAGAGAGGAGACATTCTTGATGTGCAAAAACAAAGGTTGCAATCAATTACTAATGAATATGTTAAGAATGAAAAGGAGAGCAATCCTTATAAAGGATATCTGAAACCCTAAATAGGGTGAACAAACCTAGGTTGCATGATAATAATTAATAAAACAATTAATTATTATATGCCTAAAATTTAGCTTAAGTAGAAAGAGATGATAATTGACTTAATAATTAAATCAATATGATTTAATTAATAACCAAATAACTTATTACTCTAACACCCCCCCTCAAGATAAACTTTGGGAGAAGATAAAAACCTAGAAAAACAAATTGGAAGAAAATGGGTATTGACAACAAAAGGCCTGATCAAGTACCCAAATACAAAAGAGAGTCTTTATAAAGCATAGAAATAGAGAAAACCACATGGGAAAAACTCTACTCCAAAAAGAGATGAAGACTAGTCTGAAGGATTGAAGAAGCCTCCAAAACTAGCGAATGTTCTAGATAATAGGAACAAGGATGAATATGTAGAATATCATTGAAGAAAGAAGTTGAAAACTCTGTGAAGAAGTAACTGTTGATCTGAAGATCCTCCACTAAAATATGAACAAGTAGAGAAGACTCTAATTTGCATGAGTGCCTTCAAATGACACTACTCGAACCAGGAGGCAAACAAAAAAAAACATCTGAACTTGAAGATACAGATGACATAAAAATACCAAAGTCTTAAGAGCTAATCAATCAAAGCTGGAAGAGTCTTCCAAAAACAAGAAAGAAATAGCATTTATATGGTAAATGATCCATCTCATCATAATGCATAGGTACCAAGCCACTGCATCCACCTAGTACATAAGAAGAAATACTAAATACATAGCACACACTATCAAACCAAGGAAGAAGAAGAACCAATAGTAGAAACCCCCCATAATGCTGACAAGGGAGAGGTGATAGGTACACTCAAAAGGACGTCCAATATGAACTGCATGATGAAGAACCAAGAACATCGAAGGTGCAGAGAGAGTAAAAACACAAATAAAGATACCTAAGACTAATGTCATTAGAGGAACACTCACTTGAAAAAGGTAGATGGCAAACACAGGAAAAACATCAAACTCCTCTTGGCACTTTATAATTGAGTGTGAGTACAAAGAGAACAAACATGTCGAAGATCCCATGAATGCAATAGAATGACACTTTATCTCAGTGTGTGTGCATAAAAGAATGCTACAAAATGATGTATACACTTCTCAAAGAAGAGTGAAAATATTCTAAAATAAAAGAACAACCAAAGAAGAGCCATTACACGAAAGGAAGAGATCCTAGGACCTGAAACATCCAAGATATTCACCAGAGTGTAGAAATGCAAAAAAATGAATAAAATATACTTGGAAAATAATCTAAGAAAATAACTCACAGTACTTGAAATTTTGCAGAACAAGCTTTCCAATGATATATCATTTGCCAAAAATGGAGTTCGGATGCGCAAGATATGGCTCCCAGAGTGTGAAAAAAAACTTATGGATTTGATAGAAAAAAATCCATCAAAAAAGTAAAGTCATAAATTCAAACCTCTAAATCTGGATAGAGCTTGGAAAGAGCTTTCCGATGATATCTCGTTTTCCCAATTTCGACATCATATGTGAAAATTATGGGCAAAAAACCACAAGTTGCTCTTTATGACAAAATAAACAAAGAGATTGACGGGTTGATGACTGCCAAATTTTGGCCCGTGGATGATGACATCAGTACCTACACATGTAGGCATACCGACCTACACATGCATCGTACTTCCAAAAAGGTAGGCATGCTTTTCAAAAGAAAAATTGCATGCTTTTTTTTGAATTTTTTTTTTTGGAAATTACTTTTGACAAATAAAAGTTTTCTATTAAAAAATTCTTTTTTTTTCTATTTTTTTAATAAATATTTTTTGCTCATGCACCTCAGGAAGCATGCTAGGATTGTACGACCTGGTATAATTTTTTTCCCGAACATGCAAAGTAGTCCAAACTAGACAAATTTTATGTGGAAATAGGGGTTCTTGGGCACTTTGAACGTAAGAGTGAGGTTAGTTTGAGCCCAAAGTGACTAGAAAAAGAGGTACCCCCAGATTCGACAGAAAATCCTCTAAAAATTGTAGAACAAGGCCGAATCTCTCAAGAAGAGAATAGGGGCATACAGATCTTAAGCTCTGATACTATGTTGGAGTTGATGAGAAAACAACCCACATCTCCCAAGAACACCTACATGCAAACAACTGTCACAAAAGAAGAGAAGGAAAAGCTATGGATGCCCGAACGTAAGGATCCATGAAAGAGGAGACATTCTTGATGTGCAAAAACAAAATTTTCAATCAAATAAAATGAATTTGTTCTCAATACAAAGGAGATCAATCCTTATAAAGGAGATCTAAAACCCTAAAAGGGTGGAGAAACCTAGGTTGCATGATAATAATTAATAAAACAATTAATTATTATATGCCCACAGTTTAGCTTAAGTAGAAGGAGATAATAAGTGACTTAATAATGAAATCAATATGATTTAATTAATAAGAAAACAACTTATTACTCTAACAATGTCAAAATGTTGCTTAACAACATTGACACCATGGGCAACTCAACCCCAACGACCATATTTGGTTTGAATTTCAATTGGGGATAGTTAGTTGGTTAATTTATACTCATAAATGCCTCTGATGGTTGAGGAGCATCAGTTGTTGAAGTTTGAATGCAACAAAACCCATCTATTTCCCCGTTTACTTCGTTGTTTTTGCCTTATGTATGGTTCTATACAGATGCATCTCCATGTGAAATATGTATGATTATGTAGAGGAATGAATTAGACTCACATTTCAATTTGTCTCATGAATTCTTATTAATTTTTCAGAGATATCCATTCTATTTACTAAAATTAGTTACCAAACCCTCACCTACCTAGGGTTTTGAATTCAAATTCCAATATCTTGACTTTTCGCCCTTGGAAAATTTTGGCCATTGGTGTAAAGTTAAGACCAATAATGTACTATAGGTCCATGTTGGTTTTGGACAAGAAGGTGATTGCATCAAGGAGATATGGTCAATAAATAACTAGGCATCCCTATGTGACATGTTTTGGTTTAACTATGAAATGATTGCAGAGGAATTGGAGAGTGGATTAGACACAAAGTGAAGGTAGATTTAGTGGTTTTATACATGTATATAGGTGTTCCAATTACTAGTTTAGAAGGATCAATCCAAAGGAGATGGGTTGCTTTGTAAAAGTGGCCTAATTGATCTATTAGGCTTAGGTGATCAATGAATACCTTAGACCTTGTCTTGAGGAATTGAGAACCCATTTTGACATATGTTGTGTAGTGGCCAAAAGGGTATTCTAAATTGAAATATTTTTGATGGGTTTTTGGGAGGATTTCGAGTTGTAGGTCAAAAACCTCTAAAGTAGGGCTAGTAGGAAACTAGGCCTCTACTAGGCATATTACCCTTGGAACTTTGGTGAGACCTAATTGATGAGTGTTTTGTGTCAAGTTAGTACCCTAATGTTAGAATAAGATGTTTTGTGGAGTCTATTCTATTTCCTTGAAGATTGGAGTAAAGGTACCCTATGCACTTAGGGTTGAGCCTATTAGGTATAATGGTTCTCATATGAACAGTTGATGTGAGAAGTTGTATCAAGATGAAATATTGGGTTAGGAATGTCAAAGTGACCTTAATAAGTGGCTTGAAGTGGTGAAGTCTCCCCTAAAGCATGTTGGGTTTGAAGGACTAGTTGTGGGTGTGGTAAGATAAATCATTGTTTCCCTATGGCTATACATCACAAACACTTTATCTTGGATGAGAAGAGGTCTCATTAATTAAAAAGAAGATTTAGGTTTGCAAATTTTCTACCATATAAAGCATAACTAGTAATAACATCTCTATATAACATGTAGGTTGAACAAATACTACATTGCAAGCTCCCCTTTTTATACCAATAAGTCATTCTAAACATATTGCCATGATGAAATAAATAATAAGTTTTCTTATAGATTAAATGTTTCATTTAATAAGAATTAGATCCTTAAGAAGAGCATTATCTTACCTATTTGATCCTATAACACTTGGTATCTTATGGTGCATTTTGGATAGTAGAAGTAGTCTATTGCTAGCCCTTTAAACATTATCCAAATAATTTTAACTCAAACCTTAGATTGGTAAGAAACATAACCTTAAATTATAGCTTCCCTATTTATTCATATGAAAGAGAACATTTAGCAAGATAAAATTAAACAATATAACTTTTATAGTGAGACTATCAACAATCGAGGTTGATTACTTATAGTTAGAAAGGATAGGCTAGAAAGAAATAATTAACTTGAGGAAAGGATTTGATAAAGAATAACCTCTATGAATATGTGGAATTACTAATTAAGTGGACTATATGAGGAGTTTACAAAAATAAATAAAAGAATAAAATTAGTTAACTAATGTTCACTTGGTTTTACTTGAGGGAAATAACTCTCTTCAACTCATGTTTATCATTCTAGTTGACCAACTAATGCTATAGTAAACTAGAGTAGCTGCAAGGTCTCTTGGCCATGGTATGATAGAAATAAGCGAGCTCATCATTATGGATAACAAGTATTTTCCTATTATTTTCATCATCCTTGGCATGTTTCATTACCTTTCCATAGCTCAATAATCATTAGGAGAACTTAAGAAGTAATGGGAGTATAAACCTTCTTTGATTTTACCATTTTTGGGAATAGACTAAGGAGTTGTCACTAGCTGCCTAGTGAAGGCCTACACTACTATTCTTTCTTACACAGGCTTGTGAACTATCTTCTTCCAAATTAGGATTCCTTTTCTAGTTACAGTGCTAATCCATGTACATGCATTGTATTTTAAAAAATTGAATATATTTAAGACCCTATGAGGATATAGGTGGAGGACTGTATTCCTCTAGCACGTAGACTAGTCCTCTCTATCGAAGGTGATCACCAAAGAATAAATCCTATGATCTGCTTAAGATAAGATTATCTACTCAAGATTGACCATAGTCAAGGAACATAATATGATAGTAGACTGCCAATTGTACCCCTAGATAGTGGATCAATATTGTCATTTGCATTCAGGCAAGGGATACCCCACATTGATCTAGAGTACTAGATTGATTCCACTAAGAGTGATGAAGGGTGCTCCCCTTAATACCACAAACACATAACAGAAATAGAGAAACAACCACAATATGCAAGAACATAAAATTGGCTTCTTATTATCTCCACAAATGTGGAATTACAAACTTTCAAAATTACAGTATGCAAAGCCACGTGGGCATTCCCTTACAATATTCTGTAGGACAAAGCCTCAAATCAATACCCAGATCTACAACCCAGAACTACCCTAGACAACACTACGAGCCTTCTTTATATAGGCAATTTCCACCGCCCGAGAAGGTTCTAGAAATTTAGCCCTAAGGGCCAACCAAACTTAGAATTATTTTATTTTTCAATTTACTACATCAAAGTCGGCTCAAAATAACTTTTGAAACCCGAACAAAAATTTTGAAGGAAAATTATTTTCCGCCATTTCAGGTGGCCCGACTTCCGGAGACCATAAGTCATCACTAGTTGACCTGATTGACTATTATAACCCCATTTTAGAAATGCCACGAAGCACTCTACAGGATTGACTAGCGCAAAGTGCTCATCACCCAAATTTTTGACCTCATCCAGGGCCTCTAAAGCCTTCAAAACTAAGCTCAAAGTTTTTGTACCCTGCTGCCAATACCGAAAATCTTCAATATCTTCAAAACTGGAACTGATCTAGCCATGAAACTTTGTTGGCATGCTGATATGACTGAGATGAACCTCCACATGTAAAATTAGAACATTTCGAGATCGTAAGACCAACTTACTAAAAATAGCAAGTTTCCATAAATAACAACTCTGCACAAGATAGCCCTTATTGATTACAAAAACATAAATATTTTTGGGTGATGCAAGATTGCTCCTACACCCAGGATGCTCCTGCATCAAAGAGTATATGGAATCGAGGGCCAAATACATGCCAATGATGGATTTCCTCACTACTTAGTTATTTGATGGAATGTAGGAAAAGGATAATTTATAATGGTAATGGGTAGATAATAACCATAACAAAAATCATATTTGGGTATGCCATGACTTATTTATCTATAGGAGACAACACTTAGATGATCGGTTATTAGGAGGATTTCCATATAAGTGGTAGATCGATTCAATCTCTATCTCACCACAACCCAAAAAATCCACTTGGAGGGGTGCATAGGAACTATATCCACTATGGAGGGTTCACATTGCATCTCAAGTGATCCAGACTGAGTTACAGTGGAGAAGTCGACAATACCTCATCTTAATCTCAAGGTATGCTTTCAGGTATTGCTAGTCTTTTACTTCCATTTCTAGTTATGATTAAATTAAATTATTTATGGTGATAAACTAAAAAATCTTTTCTCTTGAACATAAGTTACTTGGTTTGTAATGCTTCAACAGGGAACTTGTGAGGATGACATCTAATCTAACATAATGGTGTGGCAATTTTTTTTTTTGTGAAAGTGCCTAACAAAATACCATTATGATTTCATTTGCAAACTAAAGAATGCGGTAGTAAAGTAAAATAGCACTTGAATTTAATATCACTAAAAATTTAAGGAAAAATTAATCTTATCTCTAATCTATATCCTCTAGGATCCCCTTGACGTTTCTACCTTAGAATCATAATTAAAACACCTTAATATAACTAAAAACCATAGGGAATTAAATATTAATAGTCATGTACATCATCATTATTATATTTATAGGTACATTTTAGAATACAAAATTAAAAGTTCCTAATTCTTTATTTTCAACATATGGCATTAACATTACATGAACATAAAGCAATGATATATAAAAGTCAATTGACTTAACCATTTGCTACATGATTCTAACTATTATGTCAATGTCGTTTATTCAAATCACATCTACTTATTACATGTTTACAAGTACATAATTATGAATATAATTACATCATAAAAGTACAATTACATATTTTCTCATGGAATATATCAATACATAAAGAAGTACATTGATATAATATGCATGACATGGTACAAATACAATGAAGCATCCCTAGGAAACAAGAATATGGTACAAAAACTATGAACCATCCAAGCACATAAACAAGACCACCAAAACTTGATGGAAGAACAATCACTACCACCCAACCATGTGGAAAACTAAGGTCCATTTCTCTATGCTAAGGAGATAAACAAAAAACCCCAAATACACAAACATCCAAAAATAATCAAGGGATGTCAAATAAATTCTAAGGATGTAAAGTAACACAAGGCTCTAAAAACAAAGTCAAATCACAACTACCAAAGGAAACAAAAAAATGGAATAAATCTAGAACACATACAAGGAAGTGCCATCACATTTCCCTTTCCCCTTGGGTTACCCTGGCTGGTCTCTTTGGACACTAGCCCCCAAGTAAGAACTTATGGGAACCAAATAATCCTTTTTTGTGAACAATGAAATCTCATCATGTCATCTCAATACGTCCCACAAAAGGACATGCATCATATCCCAATCTCATCCTTAGCATGTACTATTAGGAATGAATGCTAAATATATCCTATGGGAGTATTAGCAGCCATTTTGTAGCAGTTGTTGTTGCATTCATGACTATGATTGTCATTGATGTCAACACAGTGATCTTTTGGAGATTAGCAGAGGAGCAAACAATGTTTTGATTAGCACAAATGGGATATTGTAGATCAAGCTATGAAATGTTAAGGATTTAATCTTTGATATGTTATATGTTTATGGTTAAGATCATAGATAGTAATTCATTTATTCATGAAAGTTATGAGCATTTTGGTGGAAGCAGTATTCAGGCAGTGTTCCTGAGTAGCGGTTTGTGGAAATCGGATGATATCTCCTAATCGGGATGGAATCTAGTTCTACGTAGTTAAAGAGCAGTTGAAGACATGTTGATAGTGATGTGGATGATAGCACAAACTTTGAGGTCGCATGAGTGAAGAATTATTCTAATTGGAAGCTGACAGTTTTGTGTACTTTTGATGTAACGTGTGGAAAGTTTTATTTTGTAATTGGATGCCGACTCATTTGTAACTACTTGAGTGTGGTATAAAGGGAGGAATGTTTTTCCTTGTTGTAAGAAAGTATGATGAATGAAATTGAGCAAGTGAATGATTGTGAAAGTGAATTTATGAAGGAAGACATGCGAGGTACAAAAATCTGAAATTGAGATCTAGTGTAGTAGTGAGTGCGGTTTGGCACAGTCAGAGAAGAAGTAACATGTTGTTGAGATAAATAATTATTTGATATTATTCTATTTAATAATCTAGAGATTAGTTGGATAGTGTGTTCAGTGATCTTGCCATTGACGCGGTTTGGGCAGTGGGTCCTTCCATCTTCCATAACTCCTAACAAAGTTAGAATCTTTTAGCAGGGATTCAAAATCTCCTAACAAGGATTCATATGTACTGAATGTATTTCATAAGACTCCTAATAGAGTCCATCCTTTCATAAGGAATATTCATATTAGTGCATATTTTATGGGCATCATTCCCACCATGGTTTACTCTTTGATCAAGAGGTTCCCTAGTCAACATATCTAGTGTCATTGTGTTATTGTGTATGAATATCTTTATATGGTTGGTAATTATATTGCTTACATGGTTAAAATCTATTGAAGTTGATAAAAGTTATAATTATCAGATAAATGATTCACCCCCCCATCTCAGTTATCTTGGTGGACTTTACTTTCTAACAATTGGTACCAGAGCAGCAGGTCCTTAAAATAAACGTTTAGTAGCTTAAGGAGATCCATGATGAATTTCAAAAAAGAAAGTCCTAAGTTTGATGGAGTGAATTTTGACAGTTGGAAAGAAAAGATGAAGACACATCTACTATGTTTAGGACTAGGTTATTGGTTGAATACAAAGAATGAGAAGACTATCATTGATGAGGATAATATTGAAACATGTTCTAATGATGAGAGAGATCTATTCATGTGTAACACACTTGCTAGAGAAGCACTTTTGACAGCCCTTTCAGAGAATGAGTATAGTTAGGCAAAATATTTGAAAACATCTCATGAAATTTGGAAAGCTTTACACTCTAGTTTTGAAGATGATGAACATGCAAAGAAAGTTAGATTACATAATTGGATATCTACATTTGAAGATATAATAATGATGGAAGATGAATCTGTTAGAAGCTATATTGGTAGAATGTTAGAAATTGTTGCAAGCATAAAATCTTGTGGAGGAACAAAGACATAAAATGAAGTTATATGGAAAATTCCAAGGACACCGAATCCTGCATTTAAGTAGACAACATAGATGATTGAACAAGTTATACCTTGTACTTCAAACTTTACAAGAGAGACTCTTCTTGGAAGATTGGAAGCAGTAGAAATGAACTTGAGGTTATCAAGAGATTTGCCTAGAATGGAGACAACATTCAGTGCTCTTAGTATTCTCCCTACCTTGTCAAGAAGCATCAGTGTGAGCGGAGATTATGCTGGTAGCAATAGATCTAGAAATGAAGAAGATAGGAAGATTGAAGAAGGTATTGCCTTACTTGTGAAGAGAGAACCAGACAGTAAGAAAATTTTTAAATGTTGGACTTGTCAAGAATATGGTCATTTTTCATCTAAATGTCCTAAGAGAGTTAAAAAGTATAGAAACAATTTCAAGCCTAGAAGATCTAAGGAATGTTATTATGCTAATGATGAAGATCTTGAAGCTAGTATAGAGAGAACTTTAAGTGAAAGTGATATTGAGAATAATGATGACATAGGATTTGTAGCAATTAAAGAAGAAAATCCTAAAATAGATGTTAAGGAAGAAAAAGCCCTAGTTTCTCAAGTTGAAAAGAAAGTTGATTGGATTATAGATAGTGGTTTTTCACATCATATGACTAGAGACATGAAAAAGTTCATAAAGTTTAACAATCATAATGGAGGAGTTGTTAGAGTTGGAAACAATGCACCTTGTTTGATTAAAGGTATAGGATGTATTACTCTTGATGGAAAGACTAATACTGATGATGTTTACTTGGTGGATGGTTTGAAGCATAATATTTTGAGTGTTGGACAGTTAGTTGATAAGGGATATCAAGTTTGGTTTATTGAGAAAACTTGTGTGATAAAAGATAAAGATGGAAATTTGATTGGAATTGGATCTAGAACCAGAGGTAATGTATTTCAGTTGAATCCTATTGAGATGACATGTTTGATTACTAAGATTGATGAAAATTGGTTATGGCATAGAAGATTTTCTCATATAAATTTTGATAACATTGTGAAAATAAGTACTACACTTGCAATAAGAGATTTGCCTAAAATTATGAAGCCTACTAACATGATTTGCAAGGAATGTGTGATGGCGAAATAGAAGAGAAGTTCATTTCCAAGTAAGAAGTTTACATCTGTAGAGAAGTTGGACATTGTTCATACAGATTTGAGTGGTCCTACAAGGAGTAGAGGATTCTATGGAGAAAGGTATTTTATGATTCTTGTTGATGATTTTACAAGAATGATGTGGATTGCATTTCTTAAAGAAAAGTCTGAAGCATTTGATAAGTTTAAGATCATTAAGAATAAAGTTGAGAATGAATCTATAATGAAAATTAAATGTTTGAGATTTGATAGAGGTGGAGAATTTACCTCTAGAGAGTTTAACACCTTTTGTGAAGTGAATGGTATTAAGAGATAGTTTTTAGCCCCTAGAACACCTAAACAAAATGGTATTGCAGAAAGAAGAAATAGGGCAATGACTGAAGTAGCAAGAGCTATGTTATTTGAGAATGATTTGGTGAAGATATTCTAGAGAGAAGTAGTGAACACATCAGTGTATACAATGAACAGAGTATGAATCAGAGCAGACACAAAAAAGACACCCTATGAATTATGGTTTGGACATGCACCCTCAATTAAGTATTTTAGAATTTTTGGAAGCAAATGTTATATAAAGAGAGATGATGATATTGGAAAGTTTGATCCTAGAAGTGATGAAGGTATCTTTCTTGTTTATTCTTTGAAGAGCAAAGCTTATAGATGTTATAACAAGAGAACTAAGACTATTTTTGATAGCACAAATGTTAAAGTTGATGAAAAGTTCAAAATTCAAGAAAAAATGCTTGATTATGAATCCGATGAAGGAACTCATCCTAAACCTAACATTAAAACTACTGAGTTATTCTATGAAACTGACAGTGAGTTGTTGAATGAAATCCATAATGAAATCATTGAAGAATAGAGACCTGAAGTAAGATCTGAGACAGTAACACCTAACATGAACTTATCAAGGAATCATCCCGTTGAGCAGATTATTGGAAGCATAGATAGAGGAGTTCTAACTCAAAATAAGGTACAAGAATAGTTATGTTTGATTTATCAAATTGAACCTAAATCTACTAGTGAAGCTTGTGAAGATGAACATTGGATTAAAGCTATGAAAGAAGAACTATATCAGATTGAAAAGAACAAGACATGGGAATTGGTCCCTAGACCTGAAGATAAGAATGTTATTGGAACTAAATGGGTATTCAGAAACAAGATGAATGAAAAAGGAGTAGTAGTAAGAAACAAAGCAAGATTGGTATGTAAGGGATACTCACAGCAAGAAGGAATTGATTATAAAGAAACTTTTGCACCAGTAGCAAGAATTGAAGCAATAAGAATGTTTTTGGCCTATGCAGCTTTTAAGAAATTCAATGTATATTAGATGGATGTGAAGTCAACATTTTTGAATGGAGAATTGGAAGAAGAAGTCTACATTGAGCAGCCTGAAGGTTTTCCTTTGACTCAAGAAGGAGACATGGTATGTAAATTGAAGAAAGCCTTATATGGACTAAAGCAAGCACCTAGAACTTGGTATGCAAGATTGGATAAGTATTTGTTAAAATTGGGATTTACAAAAGGAATAGATGATAGCAACCTGTACACAAAAGAAATTGAAAATGGTTTGTTAATTATAGTTATTTTTGTTGATGACATTATTTGTGGAGGAGAAGACAAAGCTAGTGATAAATTTGCTGATGAAATGAAAACTAAATTTGAAATGAGTATGATTGGTGAAATGAAATACTTTTTGGGATTATAGATAACACAAAATAGTGATGGTATCTTTGTAAGCCAGACAAAGTACTTGAATGATTTGTTAAAGAGATTTGGAATGGAGAACTGTAAACTAGTTGGAACACCTATGGTAATTGGACATGAATTATCTAGCACAGATGAGACTCCTACAGTTGAATAGAAGAAGTATAGATCTATGATTGGAGGATTATAGTACTTGACACATACAAGACCTGATATAGCACATTTAGTTGGAATTGTAGCAAGATTTCAAGCTGAACCTAGATAATTACATTATGCAATAGTAAATAGGATACTAAGATATTTAAGAGGCACAATGGACTATGGATTGTGGTATGAAAATTTTGATGATTACCCTATGTGCATATATAGATGCTGATTGGGGAGGCAGTGTTGATGATAAAAAGAGCACCAGTGGTGGAGAATTTTTCCTTGGAGGAAGATTGGTTTCTTGGCTAAGCAAGAAGTAGAATTGTATTTCATAGAGCACAATAGAAGTAGAATATGTAGCAGTAGAAAAAAATTGCAACCAGATAATTTGGATGAAGCATATGCTGAAGGATATTGGAATAAATTTTGTTGAACCTATTGTTATACATTGTGATAACGCCAGTACAGTTAGTATGTCTAAGAACCCTATATTACATTCTAAGACAAAGCATATAGAGATTAAGTATCATGTAGTAAGAGAGAAAGTCACTGAGAAAGAAGTTAGACTTGAGTACATAAGCACAAAGGAGCAGATTGTAGATATATTTACAAAGCCTTTGCCTAAGGATACATTTGAGTATCTGAGAGGTATGCTTAGGGTTATGCCCTAGCCTACTCTTGAGAAGTGATGCAAATTGTTGCATCCATCCAGTGGTATATGAGCCCTATCTTTCTTCTAGATTGGATGTTGGTACTTCCTCTATGGGGGAGTATGTGTATTTAAGCTGAGTCATGAGGACTCTAGTGAATGTATTTTCTAAACAATGTCTTTTGACATTAGAGTTGCAGTTGACATAATGATGAAATTTCTATCATTGATGTCAATGGGGGAGAAGTATACATGAAAAACCATTTGTACCATCTATTGGAGATAACTAAATAGGAAAATCAAGCAAGATTTAACTAATGAAGAAGATTTGAAAATATTTGTTGTAGAGCAACATAATTGTAGTATTGGATTTATAGAACATTGGATGTTTTTCATCTATGTTGCCATCAATGAAAATGGGGGAGATTGTTAGGAATGAATGCTAAATATATCCTATGGGAGTATTGGTAGCCATTCTGTAGCAGTTGTTGTTGCATTCATGACTATGATTGTCATTGATGTCAACACAGTGATCTTCTGGAGATTAGCAGAGGAGCAAACAATGTTTTGATTAGCGCACATGGGATATTGTAGATCAAGCTATGCGATGTTAATGATTTAATATTTGATATGTTATATATTTATGGTTAAGATCATAGATAATAATTCATTTATTCATGAAATTTATGAGCATTTTGGTGGAAGTAGTATTCAGGCAGTGTTCCTGAGTAGTGGTTTGTGGAAATAGGATGATATGTCCTAATCAGGATGGAATCTATTTTTGTGTAGTTAAAGAGAAGTTGAAGACATGTTGATAGTGATGTGGATGACAATGCAAACTTCAAGGTCACACGAGTGAAGAATTATTCTAATTGGAAGTTGATAGTTTTGTGTAATTTTGATGTAACGTGTGGAAACTTTTATTTTGTAATTGGATGCCGACTCATTTGTAACTACTTGAGTGTGGTATAAAGGAAGGAATGTTTTTCCTTGTTTTAAGAAAGTATGATGAATGAAATTGAGAAAGTGAATGATTGTGAAAGCGAACTTATGAAGGAAGACATGCGAGGTACATAGATTTGAAATTGAGATCTAGTGTAGCAGTGAGTGCTATTTGGCACAGTCAAAGAAGAGGTAACATGTTGTTGAGATCAGAAATGATTTGATATTATTCTATTGAATAATCTAGAGATCAGTTGGACAGTGTGTTTAGTGATCTTGCCATTGAAGCTGTTTGGGTAGTGGGTCCTTCTATCTTCCATAACTCCTAACAAAGTTAGAATCTTTTAGCAGGGATTCAAAATATCCTAACATGGATTCATATGCACTGAATTTATTTCATAAGACTTCTAATAGAGTCCATCCTTTCACAAGGAATATTCATATTAGTGCATCTTTTGTGGGCATCATTCCCACCAGGGTTTACTCTTTGATCAAGAGGTTTCCTAGTCAACATATCTTGTGTCATTGTGTTATTATGTATGATTATATTTCTATGGTTGGTAATTATATTTCTTACATGGTTAAAATCTAGTGAAGTTGATAAAATTTATAATTATCAGATAACTGATTCATCCCCCCTCTCAGTTATCTTGGTGGACTTTACTTTCTAATATGTACTAGCACTCAAGGCATGAATGAGGCACTAATCATTATATTTTAAATGTTATCCCCTATTAATTTTATTAGGTTATCACTTAATTACTTGACCTATAATGGGTTACCCTGGATGACCACTTTAGGGCCCCGACCCCCATTGTGAGACACTTCCCTATTATTAGCCTAGACAATATATCTCTACATCCAAACTAAAAATCAAAAGTGCATAAAAAATAAATAACCAAAAAAACACCTCATAGATTTATCATATCCAAAGGAACCAAAAAAGTAGATTTTGGAGCATAATGAATGTAATCACAATATCAACTTTAGTATCCACATATGTCTAGCCTCTATACAAACATCAATAAAGTCCCCATATACCCATCTTGATCGGAATTGCATAGGAACACTTCTAGGTTCCCATATATAATCCAATTTCCAATTTCACATGATCCAATTTTCCCAATACCAATTATAAAATTAGGATCCATAGCATCAATTTTAAACCAATATCGTGAATACAATCCTTATGTAACTTAAATTACATAAATGAGTCTCTAGGATGTAATGCACACATGGACTAAATCAATCATTGTTCAAGATTATAAATAAATGATTAAGATTGAGGGAACAAGACGATAATAAATTTGAACAAACCCCCAAGCCTTTGGTATTCAATTAAAGAAAACCCCAAAATCTTTAAACAAAAAATAACCTCTTCCCTAATTCCCAAATGAAAATTAACCATTAAAAATTTACATCCCAAACTTAATCGTTACATTCAAAGTAAATTAATAATATAATACATTAATGGTTAGCATACTAATAGCTTAATAACAATACATTTATTGACCTACAGTTCTATATATAACTAAACAAAAAGGTTAAATATTGCTCATTTCTTACACAAATATCACATACCCAAATGACATAAATATCACAATATTACTATGATTAGTTCTTAAATTTAGTGTATATATCTTTATATTCAAATAATACATCAAATATAGGAATCAAATCTAGTATCGCAAATACAAATTATTTAAAACACAAGCGGTTCATAATTAAAATAATACATACACATGGAAATACAATTAAAATCAAATAACCAAGAAAATCAAAATGTTATAAATTAAAATTATTTGATAAACTAATGATAGTGATTGCAATAATCAACAAGATGATATCTTATTGTTTAAGATTCAATTTCATCTAAAATGATATCTAAATTGATGCACATGATTGGGAACAAATATTACACAAGTTTCAAAATCAATCACATCCAACGGTAACAAATAACAATTATGATAGACCAGATGACATATATATGTCAACATTAGCATGAAAAATTGGAGCCAAGATAATAGAGAAAGAGGGAAATACCAATAAGAAAAGAAATAAATGAAAACCAAATCTATTGTTGAGAAAAGATATCTAGAAACCAACATCTAAGTCATACTAATCAACACGTTCATAATGAAATATGAAATTTGATACCAGCATTGAAATTTGATGCCTCTATTATAAGTATTGGTTGTTGTTTCACCAAAAGATCAACATTTCAATGTCAGACACAACCACTAGACTTATGGAATTCATAGGATGTGGTTAAACCTTGTCATGAATCTCGCAAGGGATGTTGGAACACTACCAAAAATACCCCCTAGTGTCACTTGTCGTAGGCCCGCTTCACTCATGGAGGAGATTCAAACATGCGACCAAGCTCTAATACCACTTGTTACAAGTTTTGGTTGTTGTTGCACCAAAAGATCAACCTTTCAATGCCCAATACAACCACTAGAATTATAGAATCCATAGGAGGTGGTTATACCATGTCACAAATCCTGTGAGGGATGTTGACACACTACTAACAACCTCAAGCATGCAAATCGATTAATGAAACCCTTCAATGGAAATTTATTACCAAAAATTATACTTGGGTGTCCACTAAAAATCATACACATAAAAAGAACTGGCTTATCTTTGACAATGATGTGGAAAGTCAACAAAGTAAGAAAAAAGAGATATTAAATAAAGCATGGTTATAATGCAAATAAAATGCAATCTTAACACACACCAAAGCTCCATAAAAAACATGGTTTTCAAGACAAAACACATGCAAGAAGAGAAGAGACATTTCACAATGAAAAGTGCATGGAGAAAGGAAAGACAAATTACAGTCATAAAAAGTAGGTTATGTTGGCATAATTGATGTAGTAATGGTAAGTGATGTGATGGTATAGATTTGGTGTTAAGATGATCAATTATTGTGTTGTCATTAATGTCAAGTATTGACCTAGTGTTCTTAATGTGTTTCCAAGAACATGAGAATGATGAAAAATGTGTTGCAAGTGTTTTAAGTGGTTGTGATCCTTAAGGGATACTTGGGAGTGTCTTTGGATGATAAATGTATGATCACAACTATTGAATATATGATTTGAGTAAGTTATGATTGATTGAAGTACGACATGGAAACTGCTAGAACAATCTATGACTAACATTGAGTGATTTGATTGGTTCATCAAATTTATGATGAGTTAGGTGGAATGATCATATAATTGTGGTTTTGATACTATTTTAAGCTCATGATTATGACTGTGATTGATTTGGATGACCGATAAGCATGTTTTGTGGTTACAAAAGTTGTTTTAGTGAAAGGTGACAGTACTCTTGAGCTACTAATGGTAGATCTTATATTGGTGATTCATAAACAAGTTATGATGAATAATTTTAATTTCATATGTCATATAACATGTCTCAATTAGTTTTTGGTGATGTGTTAGGATTACATTGATCGAGGTAGATGTTTTATCAAGATGAAGGTTGAGTTGGTCAAAACGCGTTTTATTATTCTTGATAAAATAAGTTGTAAGGGTCTATCCTTTGGCTGACCTATATGTTAAAGATGGTTTTTATATTGGGATGTGTGTTCTGGCATGATCTCTCTGAGTGCAAATATTGAAAAAGTGATCTCAAATGTGTTGGAGGAGTTTTTAGGGCAGTGGTAGGATTAGGGCTTGACCAATGATATTTATATCATGAAATCAAATATTTGTGTGTAGATCATGGATGTGAAGGTGCAATCAAGAAAGTGTGTACTAGAGTCTTCTAAGGAGAGAATGCATGTGTTACAAAGGATCTGATCAAGCAAAGGAGTTTCTATTTCCAGATCAAGTGACTTGAATAGGTTTCCTATTGTAAATCCCTTAACCAAGTAGACGCTAATAGGTTTTATTTGTAAATATATTAATAGAGTGGCTCATTAAATTGAGTTTGAAATATCCTAATAGATTTACTCCTAATAGTGTTAAGCTTCTAATAGGGTTAGAGGTAAATCCCATAATTGGGTGGAACATAACAGTGTCTTTGTAAACTCCTAATAGGGTTAAGATGCTTACAGGGTGTACTTAAGAAGAGTACATTATTTGTGGGTCATCATTCCCATAGTGGTTTTTACCCATTTTAGTTTCCATGTGAAAATATGTGTATTATGTGTTGCATGTGTTGTGATGGATGTGTTTATTTCATTAAGTTTCGTTTACTTATTAGTGAATAAACTTGTGAATGTTGATTTTGAGTTAAAGAAGTGGAAATTTGTAGATATCTTAGATGAATGATTCACTCCCCTCTTAATAATCTTGGACCCTTATGACTAATTTTTTTTATCAGATCCTTGGTCCTCTTTATGGATAATCTTAACAACTTGAGGTCAAGATATGAGAATGATGAGGAATGAAGGTCCTAAGTTCACAAGGGAGAACTACTCGGTTTGGAGCAATAGAATGCATCTTTATCTAAAAGGTATGGGTGATCAATATTGGAATCATGTTGTTAATAAGTATGCTGCATCAACTGGGACTCTCAATGCATATCAACTAAGGGAACAAAAAGAGAATACTACAACTATAGAAGCCATTGCAAGTACATTATTTGATGTAGAGTTTTTTGATACCCAAGATCTTGAAATCGCCTATGATGTGTGCGAGAAATTAAAGTTAGTGTATGGAGGTGACAAACATGTGAAAAAATCTAAGGTTGATAGCTTGAAAGGAAAATTTGATGACATGAGGATGGTTGAAGGTGAAAATACTGAGAACTATGGTCATAGAATTAAAGAAGTGTATGTTTCTATCAAAAGTGCTGGTGGAACTATTGAAGATGATGTTTTAAGTAAAGTATTGAGAACCTTGTTACCTCTTTATGCCATCAGGGTTTCTTTTTTTAGAGTAATAAGTTGTTTTCTTATTAATTAAATCATATTGATTTAATTATTAAGTCACTTATTATATCTTTCTACTTAAGCTAAAATTTAGGCATATAATAATTAATTGTTTTATTAATCATTATCATGCAACCTAGGTTTGTCCACCCTTTTAGGGTTTCAGATATCCTTTACAAGGATTTTTCTCCTTTGTATTCATAACACATTCATTTTATTTTATTGCAACTTTTAGTTTTGCACATCAAGAATGTCTCCTCTTTCATGGATCCTTGCATTTAGGCCTCCATAGCTTTTACTTCTCTCTTTCTATGATAGGTTTTTGCATGCATGTGTTCTTGGGATTTGTGGGTTATTTTTTCATCAACTCCAACATGGTATCAAATCTTTAGATGTGTTTTCCCCTATCCTCTTCTTGAGAGATTTGACCGTGTTCGTCAGTTCTGCATTTTCAAAGGTTTTCTATCAAATTAGGAGGGACCTCTTTTTATGGTAATCTTGGGCTCAAAATTACCTCACTATTTCATTCAGAGCACCCAAGAACCCCTAAATCCATATAAAATTTTTCCAATTTGGACAAAACTTGGATTCTGTGACAATTTATTTTGCACTAGGGTCGTTCGACCTTGACATGCATCTTGAGGCGGTGACTTTTTTGGAGCACTTTAGGGTCAAATGGACCTCATTGTTGACCTCACAACATCCAAGAACCCCCATTTCAATATAAAACTTATCAAATTTGGACAAGTTGGCATTTGAGGCAAAACAAATTTGCATACCAGGGTCGTATGATCTTGGCACACAATTTAAGGTAGCACATGTGAAAAGAAAAAAAAAATAATAATAATTTTTGGCAGGTGGCCACCCCGTGGCAACTGCTAGTGGGCTATAGTGTCTATTCAGTGGCTTACAGTCATCACCATCAGTGGCCCGTGGCGGTGTCACCCGATGGTGACTGCCATGGTCACTAGTAACCACACAGTCACCACTGCGATAATCGGTGTGACTACCGCGATTAGCCACCAATCTCGGGTGGTAATTATTTATGCCATCCCCTAACTATGCAACAATTTGGTCACATGGGTCTTGCCATAGGACTAGGAGCTATTTTCCCAGCCAAGAAGATGCTAGCCCCTGGTCACCACATGACTAGGGGCCTAGAAGTTTTGGCCCTGGGGACCTATTGTTTGTTTGCGGCAATGACCATTTAGCCATCAAATTTAGGCCCATGAAGTGCTGATGTCAGCACTACATCAACACATTTGGACACCTTTTTTGGACCCTTTGGAGAACCTATTGGTTTTTTGCTCATAACTTGAGCATATGGTGTCGAAATTGGGTAAACAAGATACTATTAGAAAGATTGTTCAGAGGTGAATCTTTATGAAATTTTAGATTTTGTGTTTTTTTCCTCTATATTTATTACTAGGAGTTCAAATGAAGAGATTTTTTTTTCCTTCCCATGGGCGTATCTTGCGCATCTGAACTCTATTTTGGACAAACAATATATCATTGGAAAGCTTGTTCCACAATCTTTCTAGTGCTATGAGTCATTTTTACAAATTATGCTCTAGGTATATTTTATTTAATTTTTTTCATTTCTTCACTCTAGTGAATATCTTGGATGTTTCAAGTCCTGGGATCTATTCCTTTTGTGGAATGACTCTTCTTTGGCTATTCTTTTGTTTCAACAACCTTTCTCTCTTGTTTGAGTAGTGTATACATCATTTTATAGCATTCTTTTATGCACACACACTGTGATAAAGTGCCATTCTATTACATGTATGGGATCTTGCACATGTTTGTGCTCTTTGTACTTGCACTCCATTATAAAGTGCCATGGGGGGTTTGATGTTTTTACTTTGTTTTCCATCTACTTTTGTCACATGAGCATTCCTCCAATGACATTAGCCTCATGCATCTCTATTTTTGTTTGTACTCTCTCTACATCTTCGATGTTCCTAGTTCTTATTCATCATGCAGTTCATATTGGATGTTATTTTTAGTGTACTTATCATTTATCCCTTGTTAGTATTATGAGGGGTTTTCTACTATTGGTTCTTCTACTTCCTTGGTTCAATAGTGTGAGCTATGTATTCAATATTTGTTCCTATGTACTAGGAAGATGAAGTGGTTGGGTACCTATACATTTCAGTGAGATGATTCATTTACCATATCGACACTCTTTCTTTCCTATTTTTGGAGGCACTCTTCCATATTTGATTGACCAACTCTTCAAAATTTGGTATTTTTATTCCATCTGTATCTTTGAGTTCAGGTGTTTACCTTTGTTTGCCTCCTGATTCAAGTAGTGTCATTTGAGGGCACTTGTGCATATTACAGTATTTTGTATCTTCGACTTTAGTTGTTTGCCTTTGTTTTTCTCTCAATTCAAGTAGTGTCATTTTAGGGCACTCATGTAGATTATAGTCTTCTCTACCTAGTCATATTTCAATGGAGAATCTTCAGATCAATAGTTACTTCTTGACAGAGTTTGCCACTTTTTTCTTCAGTGATGTTCTACATGTTCATCCTTGTTCCTATTTTCTGGTACATTCCTAGTTTTGGAGGCTTCTTTAGTCCTTCAGACTAGTCTTCATCTCTTTTTGGAGTAGATTTTTTCCCCCATGTGGTTTTCTCTATTTCCCCTCTTTTACAAAGACTCTCTTTTGAACTTGGGTACCTGGTCAGACCTTTTGTTGTTGGGACCCATTTTCTTTTAGTAGTTCTTTCTAGGTTTTTAGCTTCTCCCAAAGTTTATCTTAAGGGGGGGTGTTAGAGTAATAAGTTGTTTTCTTATTAATTAAATCATATTGATTTAATTATTAAGTCACTTATTATCTCTTTCTACTTAAGCTAAACTCTAGGCATATAATAATTAATTGTTTTATTAATTATTATCATGCAACCTAGGTTTGTACACCCTTTTAGGGTTTCAGATTTCCTTTATAAGGATTGACCTCCTTTATATTGATAACACATTCATTTTTATTTGATTTCTACTTATTTTTTTGCACATCAAGAATGTATCCTCTTTCATGGATCCTTGCGTTTAGGCCTCCATAGATTTTGCTTCTCTCTTTCTGTGACAAGTGTTTGCATGCAAGTATTCTTGGGAGCTATGGGTTGTTTTTTCATCAACTCCAACAATTATGATAATAGTGTTCCAAAGGTTGAAGTTACATTTAGGGCATCCATGTCTCTTGCACCTACAAGGAAAGGAAAGGAATTTAGTCATGAATCTTATTCTATTTCAAGTTACTCTAGTGATTATGATTCTATCTTTTTTGAGGAAAATAAACAAGATGAGTTGGAAGCATTTCTTTCTAGGAGGTTACCTAGAGGAACTGATAAGTACAAGGGAAAGCTACCTCTTAAATGCTTCTCATGTAACAAGATTGGACAAATTGATTCTAGGTGTCTTGATGGTGATAAGAAGGAAAATCCTAAGAGATTCAAGGATAATAGCAAGAAGATTTGATTTTTTGCTTTTGATGAGGGGGTTACTGATGATGAATCTAAGGATAATGAAGAAGATGTATTTACCTTTGTCCTGTTAAGGAAAATACCCTTGTATATGGTGAAAAAGCCTTAATTTATAGCATGGACCATGGAAAATATTGGGTAATAGATAGTGGATGTAGACATCATATGACAGGTGATGAGAGTAAGTTCACTAAGTTGGAAGAATGTGAGGGTAGAACGATAAGGTTTAGTAACAATTCTCATTGCCTAGTAAAAGGATATGATCTATTGCACTAAATAGAAAAACAAATTGTGATGATGTTTACTAGGTAGAAGGCTTAGGGTATAATTTGTTGATTTTAGCATAGTTGAATAACAAAGTATTCTTATAGAGTTCAAAGAAGGTTTATGTAGGATACTTGGAAGATCTGGTGATCATATTGCTACTGGTATGCAGACTAAAGGTGACTTATTCCATTTGAATACTATAATAAAGAGTTGTCTAATTGCAAAATTTGATGATAGTTGGTTGTGGCATAGGATATTTTGTCATGTTAACTTTGATAGTTTTTTCAAAGTGAGTAAGATTAATATTGTTAGAGGTTTTCCGCAACTAGTGAAACTAGACAATGTCATGTGCAAGGAATGTCAATTGGGAAAGTTAATTATCTCTATTTTTACCAGTAAATCATTTTCAACTGAAGGTATTTTGGATTTAATTCATACTATTTTTTGTGGTCCTATGAGAATAAGAACCTAATTTGGAGATAAGTACTTTATGCTTTTTGTCGATGATTACTCTAGGATGATGTGGGTTACTTTTCTAAAAGACAAATTAGATGCACTCTATTTATTAAATACAAGCTTCGCAATAAGGTATCATCTCTTTGAAGTTAACACAAGTAGAAAATAAGGTGTTTTAGATGCATGAGATTATAAAAATTGCAAACATAGAAGCAGTCACAATTCCTTTCCAACTGTGGTTTACTTGAAACCCATGCATGTAAAGTATATGATATTTACATGGAAATAAAATGTAAGGCATATACTTGAAAAAACAAATAAAGAAAACCTAAGAACATGGTTCAATACAACCCAATACAAAATAAAGACATATAGAAGTTCCCATCAAAGACATGGTCCTTAGAAAGACCATTGTATGAAAAAAAAGATGATTTTGTGGGAAGATGCGTGGAAAAAAAATGCATAAGGCTATGCCAAATACAAACAACTAAACATTTTTCCAAGGCTTCCACAATGTAATTATATAAATTTGAGTAATGCTAAAAAAAAGATTGAAAACTAGTATAAGAGAATACATGCGATACAGAATTGAAATGTGGAGAAGACTAAAGATAAATTATGTCATTTTTCCTTATTACACATAGAAGAAACCAATTACTACAAAGATAATGAAAGACATTCAAATGTAGATGAAAATATTTAAAAATGATTAGGGAAAGTTTTGATCCATAAAGAGAAACAACTAAAGAAAATAAACATTGATTTAAAATATTATTGATTAAGTGTTATGAATATATGGATGCAATTACATACCTCTAGCATGCGAAAAAAATATGAAGAAATTAAATCAACAATGCAACCAAAGCTAGAAAGAGCTCACCAATTTCTTCCTCTAGACAAAATGAAAAGCTCTATGAAAAGAAAAATTCACCCAAAGAAGAACCCTACAAAATGTCCACCTTCATCCCCCTTATATTAAAAAAATCAAGAAGTAAGGGTTTCTATAAGAATCTCTCCCAAAAATTGAAAGATAAAAAAGTCGAGAATGAAAAAATAAAAAATCTCCAAAAATTCAAATTCATTTAAATTAAATACTTTCCTTTCTACAAAACACGTGGATTTTTTTGAAATAAAAAGAAATGTTTGATTTTAAAATTCATTAGTAATCGATACTTAAAATATAATAATGTTATTTAGTAATATTTATAATTAATAATAGGAGGGAACACCCTGCAGTGCAATGGTAAGTTGTAAGCCTCTCATCTGGGAGGCCTTGGGTTCGAGTCTACTAGAGCCCCATGTTGACATCAGCTCCGACCCATTACCAATCCAAAGAATATATATTTGTAATTAGTAATAATAATGTTTAATAATTAAAATATTAGTAATTATTAATAAATAGTAAATAACCGAGCCAAGCTATAGCAAGATGTAAAGAGTCCTTTGGTGAGAAAGTTAGTAATTACTGGAGAGGAAATAAATGGATCAATTTGGGAGAAATTGATAGAAATCTTCACCCTCTTCATATTGTGTTGCAAATCTGGTTTGTTAATGACAATTGTCATAAAAAACTAATATGGGCTCCCAATTTGGATGGTAGTTACTCTATTGCCTCTACCAATAAGCTTATGGTCACAGATGAAGACATGCCACTATGTTCTAAGGTTTGGTATAAATTTTTAATTCCTAAGATTAATTTCTTTTTCTGGCTTTTAGCCTAAAATAAACCTCTGACTTTAGATAATCTTTCAAAAAGGGGCTTCTATTTGCGTAATAGATGCTACTTATGTATGAAAGAAGTTGAGTCTTGTGATCATATTATGCTACATTTCTCCTATTGCCACATGGTCTGGGAGATAATTCTTAGAAAATAGATCCTTTGTTGGTTTTTCTCCCTCTTTTGGTAGGACTTTATCACTCAATGGAGTTGTTTGTATTCGAACAAAATGGCTAAAGACTTCTGGAATTTGATTCTCCTGCATTTGAGCTGGCACATTTGGAGGAGAGAAATAATAGAGTGTTCTGGGAGAAGTACGATAAAGCTTATATGGTTGGGAATCAAATATGCAGAGGGTTGGATGAAAACTTCAATATTATTATCAAAAACTATCCTACTATGATTTCCTCTCAGGAGAATATGGAGAAAATTAGAAATTGGTAGTTGAGCAAAATTGATCCTAAGGTTCCTCATCCTAGAGATGATGCCTTGTGGTCCTCTCCTCTCCAAGGATAGCTCAAAACCAAATTTGATAGAACTGTCAAGGGAAATCTTGGCAATGCTAGTGGCAGTGGTATTATAAGAGACTGGGCTGGTAATTGTGTTGGGGCAATTGCCTTTCCTTTGCGAGTCCAATATAATCACAAAGAGGAAGCTATGATGACTATCAATACTATTATGTTGGTTGGTGAGTTGGGTTGTAAGAATTTTTGGCTAGAGGGATATTCTCTCAATATCATCGATAATATTGAAGGCCTTAGTAAACCCTTGTGGACAATTGAGCATATAATAGAAAAAATAAAATATATTGCTCACAAATTTAAAATATTTCACTTAACCCATGACTACCATGAAACCAACATGGTTGCGGATGGGTTTGCTAATATTGGGGTTACAAATGATGTCACCCGCAAGTGGCTTGGGATGAGCAATATTAATGATGATATTAATAAACTCATTTATTATGACAAGATTAACCAAAAGGAGGGAATCATACAAAGTAATGATGATATTGAGTGATATGACATAGATTTTAAGAACTCGTGAAAGGAAATGGAAAATGAAGTGAAAGATCATTAAGACTCATCCTTTTATACACGCTTTATGGGTGTTCAAAACAACTCTTGTGCTCAAGGTGTGTTATTCAGTGCCCTACGTGTCTTTTTTGAGAAAGTCTGGTCTCAAAATTTTGATGCACAATTATGTTATTTTTTCTCTAGAGCCTAAGTGTATGATAGAATAAATGGGAGGGGATATGAAGAGAGAAGAACCTTCAGAGTGTAAATGGGTTCAAGAGAAAAAATTTTGGAAAAAAATCAAGAAGGGAATGATTGATCAATATCTTCAGCGCTTGCATGGTAATGACAAAGACATAACAAAGGAGTTTGCCTCTAGTTGGGACAATGGTATGGTGCACATTTGGGGTAAGTCATTTCCTTTGACTCAGGACTTGATTGTAGATATTATGGGTCTCCCGCTTGATGGTACAAATTACTTCAAAGATAGGAAAATTGGTAATAAGGCTTATAAGGATTTTCCTTAAACTGTAGAAGAGAGGGCTATGCTTGTTAAGGGTAGTGTAGATTATGTTAGTATTAAAAAAATCAAGCTCATTTGGGAACATGTTTTGAGGGTTATTATGAAATGCTTCACTTTAGATGGAAGATTCACTAGGGTTTACAATTTCCATTTTGTTCTAGTGAACCATTTTCTCTATAATACTAGGGTTTCTTTCCCTTATTTCCTATTGAGTTCTTTGAAATGGAGTATCATGGACAAAAAATCAAATTTATTTCTCCCATCCTTCATGAAGAGTTGAATCTTCTCATTTCTGAGTATGCCAGAGACAAAATTCTTGAGCCTTTTCCAAAGTAGATTGGTAAGCAGAAACATAAGTCTGTTGAGGCCAGTTCTACGAAGAAAGCTAGCCCGACTTCAAACAAGAAAAGAAAGGCTATTCCTTCTAAGAAAGAGGATCCCCTTTCTATTTTTGATGAGGTGGAGGGCATGAAGTTTGAAGATGATGAAGAAGACAACAATTATGAGGAGGAAAGTCTGGATATACAGGAACCCAAAAACAAGGAGATTTTGGAGAAGGAAACTACCTTGATGGTTGGTAAGGAAGAAGAGGACAAGAATATCCTAGTGCTAATCCCACACTCTCTGGATCATGGTACTAAAGATATTAAACCTAAAGAGATCAAGGAAGATTCTAGAAAGGATTCCCAGCAAGAGATCTTTGAGGAAACTTTAAATGTGCCCAATCAAGACCAATTTATAAAAAAATAATTATCGGGAGGGGGATGGTGAAGACAAAGAGAAGGGAAATGTGGAAGAGGAGAATCTCGACAGGGAAATTGATGATGATGGGAATGTTGTATGTAATGAGGACATTGGTGAGATGGGAATGCAAGATAATGTTAAGGAATATACCCTTCTGGAGAATCTTACCAACATTGTCGACTCTACTATCAATTAGGCTGGTGATGTTTGTCAAAACACTTCTATTGAGAGCCTCAATAGTGAGGATATTATTGGAAAGGGAAAGAATAATGACATTCAAAATAAAGAGGATTCTATAGCTCTTGAGGAACATGATTTTAATTCAAAAAGAATTACCAACATGAGCATCCTAAATGCGGCTAGAAGTAGAGCTATCTTATCTTTCAACCTTGATAAATGGGCCTTCCATGAAATCCAAGATCTGAAAGTTAAATATAGAGCCCTGGATGCTAGGAATTAGGTGCTTGATGAGATGGTTGATGAAGTAAGAAATGATGTTTTTATGTACAATAGTAAAGGTAAGAATGTTTTTATTGAGGATTTTGAGAATACTCATTTGGTGGAAGAGAAGATTAATAGCATCATCGAGGAGAAGCTTACCCCCATCCTTCATAGAGCCAATAATAATGATATGATGCTCAGGAAGATGTTGGCCCTGAACAATGAGGTAATCAAAGCTAACGTCACTAATCTGAATGCTCTATATGCTCTGTTGGAAGGTAATCAATTAGACACCAAGGCTATTGTCAGTATTGATGATACTGCTAAACATGAGAAAACCTTTGGTCCTGGTTCTAGAACTAGAACTTTCACAAAGAAGATGGCTTCTCTACCTAAGTATCTTTCAATACTTAAGGAATCTATCCAAAAGATTCAAGCTCTAGTGGTGGACTCTGAGGAGTTCCTCAATAAACTGGACTGATTTGTGTTGTTGGGCGTTCTTTTGTGTCAGTCCGATGGTCAGTTGCTGGAATTTTTTTGATCTTTTTGTGCATGGAACTGTTATTGTAATATCTTGGGGTCTGCCCCTTTTGGTTATGCCGCTTCCTTTTGGCCAGTTGTTGTTTTGTTGTTTCTCTTAATGTTTTATTTTGCTTCTAGACTGTAAAGGGTTTTGGGGTCCCTTCAAAACTTGTCGTTACCTCAATCAAAAATAAATATTAAATAACTAATAACATTACTTCAATAAATATCCCCTAATATTATTTAATCAATGCATACATTTATGCACATAAGGATATAATTATCCTTATTTAATAACACAACCATATGAACATTAAATGTTACATATAATTAATTAAGATATTTTATATTTATTATCATAATACTATCTTTGCAATAAAACTTAATACTCACAATAATACTTGAGTTATAATTTAAAATTAATATCTAAAAATGTCAATATATATGTATATGTATATGTTGTTGGAGTAAGGAGAGATAGGTACTGAGAGGGGAGGGGTGAATCAGTACCCACAATAACTTTAACTCACTAACCTTTCAGATCTACAACAACAAACAATGATAACCTTCCAAAATAACTTGCATCTAACACATGTATCATTCATCCATTCAACTTATGAAAGTAAATAACATGAAATCAACAATATGACAATCACATAACACAAGTATTTTGGTAATGTAGAAACCCTTGTTAGAAGGTAAAAAATGCGGTGGGGATGACACCCACAAATTCTTCACTACTAAAGATAGAAAAGGTTTTCCTATTAGGGATACAAGTTTTGATCACTTCTGGTGATCTTACCATGTTAGGAGTAACATATTAGATCAGCTAGATCTACCTAGTTATAGGATTTTAACAACACTAATGAAGTGTGCACTCAGTTAAGAGATTTACATAAGACTGTCAAGTCTACTCTATTAAGAGATTTAGCCAAAAACTCTATTACAATTGTTAGAAAGCAATAGGCAAATATCTGCTAATGACAACTTGATTGTCTGATATAGATCTATAAAGGATTGACAAAATTTTACCTTTACTGTGATGTATCTTTTCTCTGAACTACTTGGTTAGCCTACTTTGATTCTACTTAATCTGATAAACTTCATAATACTGATCTGCTCTATCAACTAATAGACTTGAAGTTAGGTAAGTGCTTCAAGTGCTTCGTAATTTGTACATCAATTCACATAAAAAATGATGCAAACATACATTTATATAGCATACTACTTTATGCCGCTTAACAAAATTAGGTTACATATCTTAGACAAAACCCTAAGATCTACGGTGTAGAAAAATGACCTAGATCAAACTATTACATAAGATATACATTTTTAATGAGTATCTTGACAATAAATATTCCTCAATCTATGTAAAACATTTTGTATTTTGTTGTAACCATTTACATAGAAGAATGTGTCATTCCTGATTACTATGCTATTTCCTGTGATCATCGATAAACATTGTATAAATTGCTTGGTGTATACTGGTGCTCGGTGTTTACTATGGCTCGGTGTCAGTTTCTGCTGGTGCTCAATAAACTATCTGATGGTCGGTGTATATGCTTAATTGACTGGTCTGTTTTGCTTCTATTTATTCACTAGATCAATTTAAGTAACCAACTGATATTGTAGATAACCTTTGATACTAATGACAACCTTTAATGCTCAATAGAGATAAAAATCTCCCCCTTTGGCATTAGTATCAAAACTTGAATTTATATAGACAAAATTTTCTATATATACCTTATAACTCTGCCATATACATATATACTTATCAAAATTTCTATTTATTCCCCCTCGGTGCATGCTCCCGGTAATATGTAGTATACATAGCATCTATGTACATATTTGGCATATTAACATATACATTGATTTCCCCCTTTTTGATAGTAATGCCAAATACTAAAATTTAAACTGTATACTCACATCTTGTAAAAAATGTCCTGATGGGTTTTCTTCACAGACTCTAAGAGGTTTTCCCATTCCTTTTTCAAGTTGGTGAGAGCAATATGATCATGACCGACTTGTGTAGGCATGTCAAAGATATTCTCCAACACAAAAATTTATGGTGTTGCAACAAGTTGTTCTGCTTTGACAATGTGCATCTCAAAAATCTTCAGGTATGGAAGGAGTTCTGTCTGTAACTTTGTGACTTGATCGGTGATCTTCTCTTCTTATTTCTTGAGATTTGCTATCAACCACCAAAGTTCCTAAGCTCGGTGAATGTGCTTTGAGAAAGCTTGTGGCTCAGTGATAGCTGCATTTGCACTGGTCTTGATTTCATTTTACAAACCTTTGATCTTTTCATTGATCTCAATAGTGAAGGTTTCCACAGTGCATAGCTTCAGTAAGAATAGACAAATTAATTGGGTTATAGATTTTATTTTGGTTATTACCTTAGATAATTTGACCTTTTTTATTGCCACTTCTTGGCTGATTCTTTCTGCTAGTTTGTCTTGAATCTTAGACTCTACTCTTTCTTCAATTCTCTTGTTAGCATAAATGTCTGGGGCATTTATCTTCTCGGTAAGAATAGCAAGTTGATCTATAATTGGAGGTTGAGGAATCAACTTGTGAATTCAAAGCTTTGTGAGATCAATTTCAATTGCATAGTTTTTATATCTTAGCATAGAATTTCATAGTTTTCATATCATTGTTAGAATCTTCATTGTTAGATCATTTAGCATCCATAGCATATTAGTTTATCATTTTTATTGCATAGAAAATATCAAAAATATAGATTAATTGCATTCAATTTCATATCCATCTTTTGCATTCAAATCCTTCATTTAGGTGTCGTCTAGGTCACTGATCTCGATAATAATCTGAGAACATTAATCTCGCACCTACTAGAAGGCAGTAAATCGCTTGGTTAGTTTAGCTTTCAATTTTGCATGATTTTGATTATCACTAACCTCTAATGTTTTACTGAGTGTTGTGTCTACAGATCAGGTACAATTTTCACACACACATTTCTGGCGCCCACCGTGGGGCCTTGAGCCTCATTCTCTTCATTTTTATCTAATTTTATATATTTTTGGCATCACTTTTTCATCATTTTTGCGCAAATAGGAAAAATACCGCTTACGAGCAATCTAACGCCGCTTACGAGAAATCTGATCACGCCTACAAGCAATTTGTTCACGCCTATGAGCAATTTATTTACGCTTACAAGTGATTTGTTCATGCCTACGAGAAATTTGTTCATGCCTACAAGCATTTTGCTTACGCCTACAAGCATTTTGCTCACGCCTACAAGCATTCTGCTCACGCATATGACAGTTTCAGTCACACATTTGACAGTTTTAGGCACGCATCTGCCAGTTTCAGTCACGCATGTTTCAGTCACGCATCTGCCAGTTTCAGTCACGCATCTGCTAGTTTCAGTCATGCCTATTAGTATTTAAATCATCCCTGTGAGTATTTAAATCACACCTGGGCACATTTCAGTCACGCCTATCAGTATTTAAATCACGCCTGTGAGTATTTAAATCACGGCTAGGCACATTTCAGTCATGCCTGTGTTCATTTCAATCATGCCTATGCCTATTTTGATCACTCCAGCTTTCTATTTTCTGATTTGTTTTTTTGAAAATTTTGGCATTTTCAGAATCCGTGCCACTCTGGAAAACTGGCACCCATTTTTTTTGTGAAATTTTCACATATGGTATTGAAAGTTTAAGTGTGATATATCATTGGAAAGCTCATTCCAAGCCAAATCCAAGCATGTTGGTTTCATTTTCAAATTTTGCCATTTGATCACAAAATTTGCATATTTGTACTTTTAGATTGTTGATTTTTAACACTTACAGTTTGCTATTGATTTGTCTTGGTTTTGTACTTTCGGACGTGTGCTAAATTCTAGATTGCAGAGCGTTGGATCTAAGGTATTCTTCTCAAGCTAATAATATTTCAATTTGGATCCTAAAACAAATCTCTTATGTGTCTAGCTTGTGTGCATCTTTTCATGCTTTGATCTATTTCTACACACTTGCATAATTGATACTAGGTTGTGACCCCTTAAGGATTCATTAAGTAGTCTTAGATACTTGTGATTGATCTTGATTGCTATTTTGGGTTATTGGACTCGCTAATCCACCGGCCCCTCATTTTTGCCCCGTGGTTGCAATCTCAGCGCCATAAAGGGGAGGGGTCAACAGGACAGAAGCGTTAAGTGTTCCACTTGGCAACCCTTTTGTGCTTTTAGGAACTCACTTGTTTTCTAAGTTGGGGACTCATTTTTAGCTTGTGTGAGGTATTAAGTGTTCCACCTTGTGGACTCATCTCATATTGTTTTTAAGCGTTAAGTGTTCCTCTTTCTACTTTTTGGATGCTTTTGGTAGATTTGCTTTCAGGAATATATCTGTGCTCACATAGTAATTAGGCCCTATGAACACTATTCATGATTCTTGAGAGATTGGATTCCCAGTGAAATCCTTCTTGACGATAGAATCCTTGTAGGTAGGGAGGATACTTAGTGCGTTTCACATTCAACTTGGTTAGTGAGTCTTCTCTTATTGATCGACACATTCTCTCTCCAGAGAGGTTGATAGATCACGTGGGGTTGATATCATGAGCTTTGGTGAATCAAAATTGGTTAGTGCATCTTCTCTTATTGATTGATACATTCTCTCCCCGGAGAGGTTGATAGATCACATGGAGTTGATATCAAAGACCTTGGTGGAACAAAACTTTGTTTTAGCGTGTCGGATTAATCTACTTGCTTTGTTTGGGTTAAAAGTGAAAAGGTGTCAAAAATCTTGGATCTGGAGCCAAGTCCCCTTGTGGTATAAATCTGTGAGTCAACTTTAGAGAGGGTTAACCGTAGCGGACAATCCCTTCATAGGACAAACTGCATTGACGGAACCTCAAGCGATAATAGCCATTTTTTCCATGGTAGTGACAGCCGCTATATAAATGTCCTTGTGGAAGAAATCTCCACGGGTATGGTTCATTGTTGGGTTGTCAAATCTCCCTAGCAGCTCTTAAAGATTAAGTTCTCAGACTGTGTCAAAACCCTGGTGTGCTGGGATTGGAGTTCACCCCTTTGAATCATAAAAGTTGCAGAGTCAAACCATTACTAAAAACCCTAGAGAGGCCAATTTTTCATTCTCAAGTATATGTGTGTTATTGCAAAACTTTTTAGAACATACACAATTAGTACTCTCAGGGATTAGCACAATTTGGTCACTTGATTGTTCATGCGCAAGGTTGCTTTTGCCCTTGTTCATTATTTTCAGACGTGCTTGGAATCACTTGCTTGCTGTTCTGCGTGCTTGTTTATCTACTTGGCTATTAAAAATGATCAAATCTGGTATAACCTTCAAAATTTGGACAGTACGATTTGCAAACAATCCAAAACTGAAGACCTTAAATTTTGCAAAAATTGACGTAAAATCTTTTCTGGAGTCAAAAGTCATTTCAGGAAGTCAAAAGTCATACGAGTTTCCATCAAGTGTCATTTCATTGCAACCCATCTGTCATATGATAGCAAACCCAGTGTCGTACGAGTTTTGTCAACTGTCATTTCATTGCTACCCAACTGTCGTATGAGTTTAGCAACTGTCATTTCATAGACTACCCAGTGTTGTACGAGTCTACAGAGTGTCGTTTGGAAAAATTTGAGAGAGTTGTCAGAAATTGTCAAATTGCAAGATATCCAATGTTTCCAGCCTAGTTCCAGAATCTGTCAAAAATATCACTGTGTCAGGAACAGAGCAGTAGCTATTGAAAATCAGTACACATGTCTCAAAGGATCAGTACACATGAGGAAGAAATTCTGATTGCCGCTATGATGAAGCAGCTGCAAGCTATGCAAGTTGAACTTAACAATCTTAAGAAAGAAAAGGAACCTAAAGAGTTCTCCATGGAATCTCTATACTCTTTTCCATTTGATAAAGACTTGTACATGTCACCATGCCCTCGGAAAAAATGTGAGCAACGTGACAACCTTTATGATACCTCTTCCATGGAAAGTGACACATCCAGCTTTGGAGACTATGATGACTATGACAACAGACAATGTAATGATACCTATGACACCTCTGTTCCTAAGAGTCCTCCTCATCGTTCATTCTTGCTTACTACAAATGGGCCATCACATTGGATAGATCGTGATGGTGATCCATATGATTCTTATTTTGAAAGAGACTTTGATGGCTTTTGTGGACAATACCTTGATGATGATCCATCTACTACTATTGAGGACTATAAAATACATCATGCTAGCTTGAAACGTCAATACTATACGGATCTCCCCTCTAAGAACTCTCAGGCTAAAAATAGAGATTACACTCTCAAGCAAGATCATGTTAATGTTGGACCTTTGTCTAGCAATGGTTCCCTTCCATCCCCTACTTCCTCCAATACCCATACATTTCCTAAAGCTTCCAAGTCTTTCAAATCTTTCACAGAACCTTCATCCGACACAAGCCATGATACTTTTCATACGATTCCCTATAGTTATCCTCCAGGGCTACCTCTTAAAGAAACTCAAGCTATCGTTCACTTGGCTACAAATACTTTCAATGATGATAAACCTAAAGATCCTAAGCCTTCATACGCTATAATCCCTACATCAGCTAGTTCTCCACCATCTCTTCTAAAGTCTTCCATACAATCCCAACATGCTTCCTTGTCCTTAGAAGTGGCTCCATGTCAAGAGGATTCCAAAAATGATGAAGAAAAGAACATAAAGAAAGATCAAGATCAAGAACCCTCCATTTCATCCACTCCTTTTCCCGATGTCTCTTATTCGCTTCATGGTTCTTTTGATCCTATACACCCTTTTTCATGCATTCCACCATGTCTTAAGTTTTCTCCTAAGCAAGATCAAGCTACTACTCACACTGTTGAGCTTATTGACAATCAAAATGACCTTACTACACTTGCACTTTCCAAAGATGATACTTCCATTAAGGTTGGTAAAAATAGTGTTGTTACTTCCAATGTTAAGCCTATTGAAAATCAAGAGACAAATTATGCGCTGGTGCTATCCAAAGATCCTTGTCAAGATCAAAGTCTTCCATCTTCTTATTCTACCACTCCATGTTCACTTCCACTTTCTACTCTTCCTAAGTCTTTGCAAGCTTTGAACAATCCTATCAAAGAAGGTGCTCATATTCAAGATGTCCATGATTCTATTGAAGATCCTAATGCTCACTCTAAAGATGCTGATATCCTTGGTTGTCATATAGATGCTGATGAACTTATTGATTATCCTTTTGCGTCTTCCACTTCCATCCTTGGACCTCTTCCACCACTACAAAGATCTTCACGCCTTCCTTCCATCTTGGGTCCTTATGTCCCTTGACTTTCCCCTCCTAACTCTCCTAATTTGCCATCCATCTTGGGTCCCTACGTCCCTCCATCTCCTATCTTTCTTCAAGATCAACATAGATGCATACCCTTGAATCCTTTTCATCCACCCACCTATCTAAACTAGTCATATCCTCCTTCCACAAGTCCCAAGTTCTTTGGAAGTAACTTGAATGTTCAATACAAGAAAAAGAAGCAATACAAGAATCCATCAAAAAAAGAAGATCACCGTGTCTCCTCTAATAGACATGGAAGCATAAAGTCCAAAGAGATATCTAAGAAAAAAACTACAAGACAAGTATGGGTTCCAAAATCCATCATTGAAGATATTCTCTCTAGATCATCAAAAGGAAATAAAAAGCCTACGGCTATATGGATTCCAAAGTCTCTCTTGAAAGAGTCTGGTGTTGAACAAAAAGTGAAATTGACATTCAAGCTTCCAAAGGCTTCCACTACATCTCCTTCCAAAAATATTCTTCCATTTCATGCGCCCAAACCTCAACCTCTGCTATCCATTCGCCATATTCCTTCACGTATTCCTTCATTCACATTTTCTCCACCCTCTCGCCACCCTTCAAGGTGTGTGTTTATGTTGATCTTGCCTTCCTTTCCATCTACCCTTTCACAATCCTTCCATTCATTAACCTTCTACCTTCTATCCTTTTTCCTCATTTGCCTATTCCTCCTATCTTCCAACCTCACTCGCTTTACATAAAACCCTATCCTCCATTTTTCTCTTCCATGTTCCTTTCCCTATCAACATCTTTGAGCATATCATTTTGAATCCTTGACATATCATGGTTTATCCTTTCAAGGAGCATTATCTAAAAAGCTTGCCTTCTTCCAAAAACAAAAACAAAAAAAAAATAAAAATTGAAAAAAATAAAAATAAAATTGAAAATGTGCCTTGGTGAAAACCTGGAAACAGGCGCCTTGGTAGAAAAAGTAAAGAGAAATAAATTCATCCTATGGTGAAAACCACTCCCTTGTGGCACCTTGGATAAGTACCATGATGAAAACCTGGCAATCAGGCATCATGCATAGTTCTTCTACATATTTCATCTATTCCATCTTCTCTCTTTGATCTTGACAATGTTAATCTATACATGAACATTTGACTATCTTGTGAGCTATCTTATGATGATCTTGCTTTCATTCCCTTCCTGTTTAGCCTTCATGTCTATCTTCCTCCATTCATTTTTTGCCTATTGCTATCCTTTTCCCCTTTTGTCTTGATAAAAAAAAAAAAAAAAAAGAGTAAAACACGATGCTATGAAGCCTCTTGACATGTCTACTCTTTTGGACTACATCCTTTCCTTCTTTGGCATTATGCTTTTATGACTTATCCTATTCTGGCCTTTTATTGCTTGTCCAAATGCGCTTTACATGACAATTTTTCCCTAGCTTGAGTATTCTTGAGGAGTTTTCCCTTGAGGATTTCTTCCCTTCATTAGCTTTCATTCTCTTATCTTCCATCTCTTCCACCGGCTTGCCAATCCCTCTTGTTCTCCACCTTGCTAGACATTGGGACTACACGATATAATCTTGCTTGGGAGTTTGCAATGGAAAAAGATGCTATCAAGTATACCAAGTATCAGAACTAGTATCAGAACAATTATCAGAATCATTATTAGAATCAGTATCAGAATCAGTATCAGAACTAGTATCAGAACAATTATCAGAATCATTATTAGAATCAGTATCAGAATCAGTATCAGAACAATTATCAGAACCAAGTATCAGAACCAGTGTCAGAACAAGTATCAGAACCAGTATCAGAACAAGTATCAGAACAAGTATCAAAACAAGTATCAGATCTAGTATCAGAACACCTACTGGGGCTACACCTTTCACTTTAGTTTATGGGTCTGAAGCGGTACTACCTATTGAGGTTGAAATCCCATCACTCAGAATCATAATGCATGGACTTGTCATTGATGAAGACTATAGAGTGTCTAGGTTACAAGAACTTGAATTACTAGATGAGCACAGGCAAGTAGCGTATGATCATCTCAGAGTGTATTAGAAAAGAATGTCTAGAGGCTACAATAAGAAAGTCAGACATAGAGAATTTCAGATTGGTGATCTAGTCTTGAGAGAAAATCCTAAAAATCAATCCCATCGAGAACGCAAGGGGAAGTTCAAACCCAACTGGCTGGGTCCCTTTGTCATCACTGCTACTTTTGGCTCTAGTGCCTATCAACTCTCAATGACTGAAGGAGAACAGCTCTGAGAACCAATCAACGTTCTCCATATGAAGAAATTCTATGCCTAAGGCATTCAGTGCTTGGTAAAATGTCCTGAAAAAATCCTAAAAATTAGAAAAAGTCCTAAAAAAATGAACATCTTGGTGAAAACCTAGCAATAGGTGCCTTGATGATTCACAAAAAAATTAGAAAATATCAAAAAATCAAAAAAAAAATTTGAAAAATGAAAAATACAAAAAAAATGAGAAAAAGAAAAAGTGCCTTGGTGAAAACCTGGAAACAGGCGCCTTGGTAGCAAAAATAGAATCTCTGCCAAGATGGTGAAAACCCGACAAACGGGTGCCACTTATTTCAAAATGCTCCATCTATCAGTGCAATCTTGGTCTTTCCTAGCTTTCAGTCTTGCTTTAGTTTGTACATATCTCTCGATTTGTTTCTGCATTTCCAATTTTCAATAAGTCGGTCGGTACACCAATCAGCTCAAGCGTCTATATCCTATCAATGTTTAACACTTGGGGGAAATCAATGCCATATCCTATGGTCTCCCATGTATCTTAGAATCTAGTCAGAGTCCTTTGAAGCTTCATGTGAGTCAGTCAGTCAGTCTTGTCTCCAGAAAGGATTTTGCATCTACAACAACGCAATCAAACATCAAAAATACAAACTGAAAACAATCTGTGCTTCATGCTTTTATCTCCTTGTATGCTTACTGATTCACATTGAGATTTTTGCATATTGTGTCCCTTCGAGCTCCTTAATGATGTCCTTTACAGGATTTAGAGAGTGATGACTGGGGGCATAATCTTTTCTTGCTTTTCTGCTTGTATGTGAAATCTTATAACTTTGGAAATTCTAGATTGAAATGGTGTCCGACTGTAAGAGCCTCTATCTCGAATTGAATGGCCATGCGTACCTTGACCATTAATACCCAAAAAATTCAAGGATGTTTGATCTAACTATTATCTTTTTGAAGTAAATTCTTTCTCCTACTGTGAAACGCGATCTTGCCTAAGGAGGTGAATGATAAAGGGTCACTACAGGTAATTCACACTGGATTTAGAATGATCTTTTGATTGTTTGATGTGTATGTTAAATGCAAGGCGTACTTAGGTCATCATGACATTTATGTTTTGATGCTTGTACAAATTGCTATATCAAAATGGACATGATATTCAGGTCATCTTGGCGTTTATGCCTTGGTGCTTATATCTAATCTGACATTCTGAAAACAAAATCAATATTCATATGTCCATGGTTGTATGACCAGTGGGTGTTGTATTGATTCTTGCACATACAAATCGATATTCATATGTCTATGGTTTCATGGCTAGTGGGCATTGTATTGATTTATCCGGTTACCTAAAAGTTCAATGATGATAACAAATCGACACATGATCAGTGACTAGGTCCTAGGTCTTAGGTTGCATTTCATTTTGCATGTCTCATTTCATTTTGCATGTCTCATTGCATTTTGCATGTTTGCATGATCTCACAATGATTAAACGAACTTCAATGCTTAAACGATTCTTCATATCAATTCTTCAAATCTAACAAGAGTTGAATCTCACACGAAGGTTCCTCCAATGAAATAGCAAGTAGAATCCTTTTTCGGGATCAAAATTCAAATCTGAGATCATTCATATTATTAATTGCTTGCATAATCAACCTTCTATCATCATAGAAATCCAGTATTCAACTTAACTGATTATCTTACATCAAACTATCAAAATTTCAACTTGGTCAACCATGGTCAACTCATGGTCAAACCTAGTCAACCTTGGTCTCCAGGACCTCTAAACGATGCAAAATGCATTCACTGGATGTGTTTAACCACTTCTCAAATCAATTAACATGCTTCTAAACTATAACGCTGACTTTTCTTGTCAGATTTCAATTTTAATCCCGAAGGGGGCATGGTATTGCACATCATTCAAAGTCTGTCAATCAAATCTATCAATATCTTTCATCAGTAATTAAGACAACAATCACGTCTAGTCGCTAATTCATCAAAAGTCCTCATCGCTCGGGGCAAATCTATCATCACTTGGGGCATATTAGATTCATCGATCCATATCAATCTGGTATTCTCTTAATCTTGTAATCTGTATCAGTTTTTGCAACCATTAGATCATAGTGTTCTTTCCTTGGTTCTTCGGCAATTGAAGGATTCAGATGTGATACCTGCTAGTTCTGCTAAGACAATCGAGTCTAGAATGGGTCACTCACTTCTTATCAATCCTAAGGTTCAGAATCAGGTATTTTGACACTTTTTCGCAATCATCGGTTCATTGCTGCTATAGTAAACATTATCTCTGGTCATTCAGGACCTCCTATCTCAATATCTTTCAATCGGTTTCTATCTTGAGATCGATTTATCTTTTGAATCAGTTTCATATCTTTATCAAACATAGACTATCTTTGAACCACTGCGCCTCGCACAGTAATTCAAAGAGGGGCAAAATGTAATACCCCAAAAATGGGCTATATGTTCATTAACCTCCTACATCGACAAATCGAACAAAATCGACATCGAAGTCCTAACCTAAGGCACATCTAAACATCATCGAATCCTAATTGATTATCTTAAATTCTGCATCGAAGAATATTCTTAGTAATATTCCTAATCATCATAATTATCTTTAATTTTATAATTATTTGGCAATAAATCACATTTATCCTAAAATTTGACTAATTAAATATTTTGCATATTTAATTAATTAGATTTAATATTTGCCACTTAATTGTTTAATTAAATTTAATTCTATCTATTATTAATTGTATTATTTAATTTTGACAATAAATCAAAATTCCTATCTTTAATTGATTAAATTCTTATTTAATTAATTAAAGCATGTTGTCATTATTTAATAATATAATTTTTAATAAAAGTTTGATAAAATAGTTAATTAACCCATAAATTAATTTTTTTATTTCAAAAAGCAGTTAAGTTGGAAATAAATCACTTTATTATTCAATTAATTCATAAATAAAACATGCACAATCATAAAAGCAAACAACTATTAATTATCAATTAAAGCTAAACTCTATTTTGAGTTAAAGCTTAGCTTTTGCATATTTTTGTGAGTTAATTATCCTTTATTTAAAAATAACTCAAAAATCAACCTGAGTTATTTGAGTGATTTATGGCTTTTATCCATGCACCTCCAAAGCCCTGGATTTCTATAAAACCAAGGCTCAGCTCTTCATAATTCATCTCTCAATCATCTCTCAAATTTGCATCCAAGCATCTCATATTTTTGCACAATCACGCTGGAGAATTGGAGGCTGAGGAATCAACTTGCGAATTCAAAGCTTTGTGAGATCAATTTCAATTGCATAGTTTTTATATCTTAGCATAGAATTTCATAGTTTTCATATCATTGTTAGAATCTTCATTGTTAGATCATTTAGCATCCATAGCATATCAGTTTATCATTCTTATTGCATAGAAAATATCAAAAATATAGATTAATTGCATTCAATTTCATATCCATCTTTTGCATTCAAATCCTTCATTTAGGTGTCGTCTAGGTCACTGATCTCGATAATAATCTGAGAACATTAATCTCGCACCTACTAGAAGGCAGTAAATCGCTTGGTTAGTTTAGCTTTCAATTTTGCACGATTTTGATTATCACTAACCTCTAATGTTTTACTGAGTGTTGTGTCTACAGATCAGGTACAATTTTCACACACACAGAAAGTGTATAGCGCATGATATCCCTGATTTCTCAATTTGTTCATATCCTATTTTTGGTTTTCCATAGGTGCCACACCATTGTTGATATGCCACAATAGTCTCAAAATCTCCTACTTCTCCAATCTTGCAATGAATGTATGACCGTATGTCTTCTATTAATAAAACCCTATTTGGGATGCTTGAAAAAGTGCCCATTAAATCCGTTTGTGATGCAATCTTGGGGTGTTGTTTGTACTTAGGTTCATTAAAGTTCACTCTAACAATCAAATTTAATTCTTCCTCAACACTGTGTGATTTACTTGCAGACAATGTAGATTCCATAAATTGATTTAAGGTTTCAGCAAGCAGCAGGTTAATAAAGTGTTTGGTAGAAAATGTACTTAGTCAGAATTGTTGAAGAGTGATGTTGGTTTAATCTACAGTAGCCTTGAATCCTTCTGAAAATCCTTTTAGCTCAAACTCTTTTCTATGAAATCTTCGCTCTTTGAGATTGCAATGTAAAAATGAACTCTGTTTCTCGTGTATTTATAGACTTTTTTGATATTCCCGCTCAAACTTTTGTGCATTAAATGCTTGATCTACCTTTTGGTTCATAATAGTTGTCAGCTTGGTAACAACTATAAACTTTTATCCGCTCAGTTAACACACAATTTCTTCATCAGTTGATACATTTGCTCCATTAACCTTGATTAGTGATTACCGATGGGTAACCAACTCTCGGTCTTGCATTTACCGATTATGTAACTTTGCTAGCTCTTAACATATAAACCACAATGCATCTCTTTTCATGTAGATTTGGTATTTTCTTATCATATATAAGGAACTGTATGTAAAATGTGATAATTTTGAAATGTCAGTTCCACACATACCTATATCACCTTAAGTGGAAGTACTAATGTCACCCAATCCAGTGGATGAGGTTTCACCGACATCATTACTTGACTCAGCATTCTCATTAGATGCCTTCTTCCACATAGTGTTCCTTATCTTCATGATATTTGCAATAGTGTATCCACTCTCAAATACATGATTTTCCTTTGGTTCTCAGTCTCTACAGTCTTTTCTTAAATGATCAACTTTATGGCAGTGCATACATGCCATCCCAGTGCTTGTCCAGCTTCTCAATTGTCTAGCTCATCTTTTCTTGTTACAATTCACTGCAATGTGTCCATACCTTCCACATGCAACATAGTTAGCCCATGTGTTATAATCCCAAACATAAGAATTACCTTGTCTCTTCGGTTGATAAGGCTTGCGCTGTATTTTCTACTTTGGAGTCCATACTTTCTTCATCTTAGCCTTACACTCCCATGTAGTGTGTCCATGTTTATTACAAGTATAACATATTTTCTCCACAGTAGTATTGTTAGCAATATCATTCTATTTAGCTCTACACTCATAAGCTTGGTGTCCAAACTTACCACAATAATAAGAATATCCATTGAATTTAAGAGTGACAGGAGGTTTACCTTGTGCTTTGCTTCTACACACATTAGATTTATGTCCCGGTTTGCCACAGTGATAAAATGTCAACACTTTAGGTGTTTGACTTTGATTATTGTTGACTTGTTCAGCATGATGTGATGATTCTCCTTCGTTGGTATAGCCTATTCCAGTTCTACTCCCAAATCTTCTTTGATTAATTAGAAAGTCATCAATCTTCTTTGAACTATCCTTAGCCAATTTCTTCATTTCATTGTGTTGCTGTTGAGTTTTCACTTCATTTCTCATTTTCCTCTCTAAGTCTTGCAAATTCTTCAAGATTTCTTGACAATTCTCCATTTACTCAGTTGACCTCTTGATTCATAGTCATCTTTTGATTAGATACTTGAAAATGGCGATTGGTGAGTCTTTGTATTTCACTTTCTCTTGCTTGAAGTTGTTCAGTCATTTGTCTTTGGTCATCAATAGCTAGATTCCTTTCTTGTTTAGCTTGTCTAGCATTGTTCATTGTCTCTACCATTCTCACCATCTGAGATTCTTGACCGATTTGTAGTGCTTTCACTTGTTTGGTTAAATGTTGATTCTTTTCAGACAAATCAGAGATTATGCTTTCAAATCCATCAGAAATACTTCCAGAACTAGATCCAACATGATCAAATATATCATCAATTGCTTCTTCGTGATAACCGATCACATTTTGCAAAATAGCTAGATTCTTCCTTTCAACCAATAATTTCTTCAATCCTTCTTTGGCTTGCTTGTACTGTTCAATAAACATCTGCATCTGAATCTTCTGATTCTCAATAGTCTTTTCTAGCTTATACCTCTCCATGACTTAGATCTTTACCCTTTAGTGGTTAAATTGTTCAATAAGAGAGCTGTGCTCTGATACCAATTGTTGGAATAAGGAGAGATAGGTACTAAGAGGGGAGGGGTGAATCAGTTCCCACAATAAGTTTAACTCACTAACCTTTCAGATCTACAACAAAAAATAGTGATAACCTTTCAAAATAACTTGCATCTAACACATGTATCATTCGTCCATTCAACTTATGGAAGTAAATAACATGAAATCAACAATATGACAATCACATAACACAAGTATTTTGGTAACATAGAAACCCTTGTTAGAAGGTAAAAATTGCGGTGGGGATGACACCAATAAATTATTCACTACTATAGATAGAAAAGGTTTTCCTATTAGGGCTACAAGTTTTGATCACTTCTAGTGATCTTACCTTGTTAGGAGTAACATATTAGATCAGCTAGATCTACCTAGTTATAGGAATTTAACAACACTAATGAAGTGTGCACTTGGTTAAGAGATTTACATAAGACGGTCAAGTCTACTATGTTAAGAGATTTAGCCAAAAATTCTATTACAATTGTTAGAAAGCAATAGGCAAATATCTGCTAATGACAACTTGATTGTTTGATACAGATCTATAAAGTACTGACAAAATATCACCTTTATTGTGATGTATCTCTGCTCTGAACTGCTCGGTTAGCTTGCTTTGATTCTGCTTAATCTGATAAACTTCAGAATACTGATCTGCTCTGTCAACTGATAGACTTGAAGTTAGGCAAGTGATTCAAGTGCTCCGTAATTCATACATCAGTTCACATCACAAATGATGAAAACATACATTTATATAACATACTACTTTATGCCGCTTAACAAAATTAGGTTACATATCTTAGACAAAGCCCTAAGATCTATGGTGTAGAAAAATGACCTAGATCAAACTATTACATAAGATATACATTTTTAATGAGTATCTTGACAATAAATATTCCTCGATCTATGTAAAACATTTTTTTTTTGTTGTAACCATTTGCATAGTAGAATGTGCCATTCCTGATTACTATGCCATTTCCCGTGATCATCGGTAAACACTGTATAAACTGCTCGGTGTATACTAGTGCTCAATGTTTACTATCACTTAGTGTCAGTGTCTGTTGGTGCTCAGTAAACTATTTGATGGTCGGTGTATACGCTTAACCGACTGGTCTGTTTTGTGTGTAGTTACCGACTAGCTTAATTTAAGTAACCGACTGATATTGTAGATAACCTTTGATACTAAAGACAACCTTTAATGCTCAATAGAGATAACAATATCTCTCTCTCTCTCTCTCTATATATATATATATATATATAGATATATATATATACATATATATATATATATACATATATATATATATATATATATATATATATATATATATATATATATATATATATATATATATATATATATATATATATATATATATATATATATATATATATATATATATATGTATGTATGTATGTATGTATGTATGTATATATATATCTATATCTATATCTATCTATCTATCTATCTATATATATATATATAAATACATCAATATATATGTATATGTATATGTATATGTTTATGTATATGTATATGTATATGCATATGTATATCTATATGTATGTATGTATATGTATATGTATATATGTATGTATGTATCCATCATGCAAGATAAAATCAACATAAATATCAAGCCAAAGCCACATGCTCAAACCAGAGTGATTGGATACCTATCACCTTGAAAAATTTGCTAGGGTAGGATAAAATGAAATAATTGTCCTTACATAGTACAATGGCTTAGGTTAGGTTTAGGTTTGGGCCTTAATGTTACCCTCCTGTCTTCCACCATCGAGATATATATAAAGACACACTTAGAACTACTAAATCAAAAGAAGTTGATGTTTGGTACTTGCAAATGTGCATCATGAAGATGAAACACATGCATATATACATATCATATCAAAAAATAACATACAATGAAAGGGAATATAGACATCACGTGGGCTTCACACATGAGTAACATGACCTCATCCCTCTTCATAAAAACATGTCAAATAGGAGCATCATACAACAATAACATAAACCTAGATCTAATCAAATCATCTAAAGATATGTGGGTTAGTATGTTATTAAATCATCATTAAGTAAATAACCATCATATATCGTAAACATGAATATAATCATCATCAAAAACATGATCTTGAGATAACATATGCAATGGTCCCAACAATGTCAATGTATCCATCATAAAGTAACATCAAAACATCATAGATATCCTAATGCACACATAAAACATGCTTAGAATGTCTCAGTTACATGAAAGCATCTGGAAGGGTATTACATTATTTTAAAAATTGTCACGTATTGTTAAATTAAAAAAATTTATAAATTTTGGTTCTATTCTGGATTGTCGTCACATAGGTATTAGAGCATAGATGTCAATCTTAGGACCTAGGTTCTCACACCTTCCTAGAAATAACATGAATACTTGTTGATGATAGTCACATGATGTAGAAGAGAGGAAAATAGGAAGGATGTGAGAAAACCACACCATTGATGTGTCAACCTAGAAGGAGCCAAGACAACTGACAATGTAGAACCAAAAATAAAAATAAAACTAATATCTAACACTGATCCGTTGGTTGAAACCATTAAATGAATTAAGATTTAGAAAAGAAAGAATTTGAAAAAACCTTCTAAGAACTTGGAACCACTAAAAGGAATCCAATGTTTAACCCCTAAGATGAAGCCCTCGGTCATTAGAGATTTTCCCTTTTGGTTGTGGGTGTAATGCTCCTACTCTCTCCAAGGAAGATGTTGCAAAATATAATCATGTGTGCACCCGTTTGACTATATCTATGAGTACCTTGTATGAGGAATATCATGAAGAGGAGGAAACTCCTATGATGTAACAGACAAGCCATGTGTTTAAATATGTTGAAATAATACTTAATAATCATCACCATGATATGTAAAAGCTACTATTTATGAATGAAAAGTACGACTATATATATATTCATTATGTCTTTATGAATTTGTGGACAAATATTAAGTGCTTGAAATAAATGTTGCCTTATGAATTTTGTAGCAATTTCAAATTGGCTATTAATAAGATTTAGGTAAAATGAACATAGAATAATTATGACAACTAAAATAATTTTATATTCTTATATCATAGAATCAACCTACCATATGTAATGAAATAAAACTTGAGGAGGGAATCTAACCCTAGCCTCGTCAAAGTTATACATGCAAGTAGGGGTGCCACATCAACACCTCCTTCTATACTAAAGGAGTTGCAAGTTGAGTTTAATGCACTTTGTGCCAAGATAAATTCTCAAGAGAAATAGATTGAATAATTTATGAGGAAAAAATAGAAAAGTACCAACCATGATATAGACATAGATATTGAAGAGAAAGATCAGGAGTTTAATGAGAAAAAAAAATCAAATTATGAAAATAGCTCTAGAGTTCCCACTTATAGGCACTCGCTTACATGACAAAAAAAATATGCGGGAAATGATCCATTATTAAGATAACTGAAGAAGATGCAAGCACCTAAGTTTGATGGGACAAAGGGTGGAGATGCAATTGAATCATGGGTGATTGGAATGAATAAATATTTTGGGCTGCTAGAACTTAACTCTAACACTAAGGCCAGGATTCCCATCTACAAGTTAGAAGGTGAACTCTCGCTATGGTGGGACCATCTAGTGGAAATTAATGTTTATGATATAATTCAAATTCATTGAGGAATGTTCACTAGGAAATTTCACAAGGAATATCTATCTACCCATCATCTAGATCAAAAGATGATTTAATTCCATTCATTATGACAAGGGGGAATGTCTAAAGCAAAGTAAAAGGCCAATTTTATGAGCCTACTCCACTATGTTCATTATATGAAGGAAGAAGAGGACTAGGTGAACAAGTTTATATTAGAAATAAATAAAATTATTTTATATGCTACCAAGCTTTCTTGACCCAAAAACTTGAATCGAGTAATGAAGGTGGCCTTAGTTGCCAAAGAAAAGCCAAAAAGTAAGCAGGAACATAAACAAAAGATACATTACCCCAACTAATTAGATAATAAAAGGAAGGAAATCCAAGAACATACATCTAAGGGAAAGGATTCTTGACAACTTAAGAGGACCCAAAACTATAGAGAGAATTGTGGGTCAAAGAGTCAAAAGGATAGGGAAGAAAAAAGACAAAAAACATCAAGACAAGTGGAACCTATGGATTCCACAAGAAGAAAGTAAGTGAAAAGAGGACTGGTATATGGATGTTGGACATGTGGAGGTGATCACTACATAAATGAGTTCCCTAAGAATCAAAGTAGCACCACCAAACCCACCGCCCAAATTTATGCAATAGTTGATAATTGCTAAGAAGACTAGAAAGCCTTGCTCATAGAACTTAAAGGTACATTTTATGACCAATCTATATCTATTTTGGTAGATTTAGAAGCCATAGATATTTTTTAAATCCTATAATTATATAAAAATATAAAATTTATCACAAAAGACTAAGTTGAGAGGAGATGGAGGTCTAGAGTTTGGGTCAGGTAAGACTCAAAAGATTAAATTTTGTATGTAAGGAGTTGAAATTGACCTAGGAATTTAAAAAAAGAAGTAAACCTATAGGTCACACAATTTGGATCCTATTATATAATTTTAGGAATGGATTTCTTCTGGGAGCACCAAGCTGGATTGGATTTCTACAACAAGAAAATTGAATGTTTAGATGACCAAGAGAGATAAGTAGTTCTCTAGAGGACCTAGAGACCCCTAGTGGTGAGAATGATCTCAACTATGCAAGTCAATAGAGAAGTAATAAAGGAGATACAAATCTATTTGGTGAAGGTAGAGGAGGGATTTGAAGACCCAAACTATAGTATATAAGATCATCCCATCCTTCAAGAATCCCAAGATGTCTTCGTCGAGGAGTTGCCAAGATTTTCTTTTAGGCAATGAGTGCATTTCACCATAGAATTTGTCCCAGGGGCTGACTCTATCTCAAAATCCCCCTATAGAGTGAATACTGATGAATTACAAGAGCTTAAAATGAAATTACAAAATCTAATGGAAAATGGATTGATTTCCCTAGTGTGTTTCCTTTGGGATCTATCATATTATTCAACAAGAAGAAGGAATGAACTTTGAGGTTGTGCATATATTATTGGATGATGAATAAGGAAACCATTCAAAATACATATCCTCTTCCTCAAGTTGATTACTTTTTAAATCAAATGAAGGGAACAACTATTTTCTCTAAAATATATTTTTAAGGTCTGGATATCACCAATTATGAAGAGGATATCCCAAAAATATCTTTTTGAACTAGACATGGACATTAAGAATTATTAGTGGTATTGTTTGGTCTAATAAATGCACCCTTTTCCTTTATGAGCCTCATAAATAATTTTTTCCATGACTATCTAAACAAATTTGCGTTAGTATTTCTAGATGATATTCTAATCTACTCTTGAAATTTGTAAGATTATGAGGAACATTTGAGGATAGTATTACAAAGGCTAAGGGAGAAAAAAATATATGTAAAATTATCCAAGTGTTCCTTCTTCTGGCCTAAGATGCACTATTTGGGATATATAATATCAATCCAAGGGATAGTAGTGGACCCAACCAAGATACGAGAAATTTTAGATTATCCTACTCCTAAGAATGTGGCTGAAGTACAAATGTTTATGGGTTTGGTGGGTACTATCAAAGGTTCATAGAGAAATTTTCCAAGATAACCAACCCCATAACCTCTCTTCAACTCAATGGTAATGTATCATCCTAAAAAGTAAGGACTTAAATTATGCTCATTTTGGGACCATTTTGGGCCTACTTTAGTGTGTTTATCATGGTAGGATCTCATATTTTACATAAATCCATATTCAATTCAAATATAGGTCCTACTTCTCCCTCAATATTGTTTAAACATGAGGTTGGTTTTATTTTCTATTCCTTTCTCATCTTTCATACAATCACATAATTCACCTTCCACCTAGGTCTATATATTCATTTTTGGATTTCGAGATCTTCCCTGATCTCCTGGCAAGTTGTAACTTCTACCACCACTTTTTAGCACAATCCTCGACATCTCAGAAGATTTGGAGGTGAAATGACCTAGACTAGAATGACTAGGATGACCTTGTCTTGAACTAGGTCGGCCATGACCACCCAGTCCTACTATTTTGTGCTCAAAATTGTCCCAGAGTTCAATGTCAAGATTTTATTCTAGGGTTTTAAATCACATTCAAATTGGATGAAATTTGAGCCCTAAAATGTGTATAAAAGTACATCTTTCCCTCTCATTTTCACATCCAAAGATATCATCTATTATTTTGTAAGATATCATGTGATCTATTAGGCATTCGAGAGATCAATGTGCAAGCAAGTATCCATTTGGTGAAGGCATATATTACCAATTCTTCAAGAGAAATTCAAGAGCTTCAAGTATTCATTTATCTCATGCATGAAAATAATTTCCTTCCATATATATAGCTTCTTTTCCCCACTAGAGGTCAACAAAAGGAGTTTGAAATCAAGGAGAGAGATCTATATTCATCCATCAAGTCTTCTTCTTCTCTCTTCTTCTCTCTCTTCTTCAATCCATCATTGTGGAGAATGACAACATCTACTACATGAGGTTTTGTCTTACATTATTTCCTTTTGGTTTTTGTGTCGATTCAAATTTATTGCATCAACATACTTGATCACATTCTAATAAACATTTTCACCTACATGATATGGTATATTCCATTGCTTAGATCTAATATTTTCTACAGGACAACACTCTTTCTATTTCATTTATTTAATTTCAAGTTTGATTCCTAAATAGGGGTTTGATTGAGGCAAATACCTCCCCTCAACCTTCTTCCATTTATTTTATATGTGCAAAATAGTTTCAGGAGTTGCAGAGCCATATTTAGGAGTCTCAGAACTTGTTACAAACCTAGTGTAGTTTTCATTAGATTTGAAATTGAAAGGACTAGGTTTACTTTAATGACCTAGTCCTAGACAAGGTTGAATTTGACAACCTAGTCCCATAATTTGGGCTAAAATATACACACTAGACAATTACAGGCACCAGAGACCTAGATCTAGAGTTACACCCGATTCTGACATCCCGACAACAGTCAAATTCATATCTGAAAGTCATTTTTCCACTTCTTTCTACAAGCTGAGTTCATTTTTCCTATTTTTCCTTGCACTTACTTTCATAGATTAGATTTACTTATCATATCACTTTCCTTTTACATTACCTTATCATTCCTATCACAAAAAAATACCAAAACCCTACATTGTATAGATCACGCATTGTCACCCTTACTTTCTTGGTTGTGCTAATCAGATTCACCTTGTTGGAGGTTTTTTATTCTAATGTATGGAAAGATTGGTGAGTGATCTACATCTTATAATTTCTCACCATTTATTCAATTACATTTTGTTGAGACCGACTTATAACATTTCCATTCTGATTTTGGTGTTAGATTTCTCTTCTTTCACATCATATTATGATCCTAATCCTTATCACATTCCTAATTTGAGACCAAGTTGTATATTTGTTAACATAGAACTCTCTAAATTGGATTGGTGTACAATTAACTATGTCATTACATTCCTTATTATCTCTCTTTATCAAGAACATGGAGTGAATGATAGCTTCTTTCATTTCATTATGTTTTTATTCTTTTATGATATTCTTGCATATGACATTATTATATTAACTCATATATCTCTTCTTTGTAAGGTATATTTGAAGACCATTATCAATGCTTCATGTGTCTTTCTTCTTCAAATTTTAACCAAATGCATGAAATATATAGATAACATAAGGGTCTTTATTAATGAGTCTAATGCTAATCATAATCTTCCTAATCCTATACCTCTTCCTCAAGATCTAGCTCCTAGTGATCCTATGCTAGATAATTCTTGTGAATCCTATCAAAGAATTCAAAATATTATCCATGATCTAGATGTTAGACAATTCATAGATGATTTATCTCCAAGAATAAGGGATTATCCTCCTTCTTCCTCCCAAACTAAAGAGAGTAAGGATGATGATATTCCTAGAGAAACCATCCACACTTCTCTTCCTTCCACTCATAAACCTCAAGATGAGTTACCTGCTGCTTCTACATCACAACCTATTCAATATGAGTACAAAGATCAAGGATTTAGTGAACAAGGACTTGACGTTCCTTCTTATACTCCTAAAGACTTTCTTATAAATCAAGCTAACATCTTATCCTAGGCAAAACCTCCTCTTGACATTCTCTTGCCAACACCATCTCCCGATCCATCACATTTTGATGACTATGCAGCTTTGGCAAAGAAATTCTATTTGGATATCAAGTATAATTCTAGGATATGATTCCCTTATAGATACCATGAAAACCTAAAGAAACCCATAAATGTTGAATTTTCATGCTCCTTTCATTATTCTAACAAGAATTCTCTTTTTTATTGCGTTGAGTTTAGAAAATTTGTTCATGATTTGGGTGATAGATGTCTTGATTGACTTGTTTATTTAATAAAATGTCATCCTTTTTGGCATGTATTTGTTGTTATACATAAGGATGTTGACATCTTGAGTTGTAGCCTTATTCTTTTTTGAAGGAGCATATCTTTCAAACATAAGAAACCATTTGGGGATTTTAATGTTTCCTTGCTCTCCTTCTCTTCATTATATTCAATATCCCTTGTGAAATTGTATCTTTTGTAATATCCTTTCTTGCATGGATTTATCATTTTATGCAAGGGTTCCCATTCTGAGTTGCAACTTTATGCTTCCTTGAAAGTGTATATTTATTAAATATATAACATTAGGGCATATATTGGGTTTTTCTTTCCATCTTCTCCTTTCAGAGGATTCATTATCTCTTTTCTAATAATCTCTTTTGTACTCTGATGTCTTCCCTTGTATGGGCTTATTATTTAGGATATTTCTCCTTAATAATATTAGTATCCTCCTTACATTTTCTTCCTTTCTTGGAAGTGCATATCTTTTATAATTTATTTGACCACTAGGGTATGTGCAAGATTATGACGGGCCAAACTATGCCCTTAAGTGGCAATGAAAAATCAGCAAATTAGGGTTAGTCAGCTTGACGTGAAAATTTCAACTAGCTATGAACCTAATATCAAAAAGTTGTAAGAATAGAATCTGTAGAAAATTGAGTGTAGTTTCTAGACTACTAGGCCTTTTTTGAGAAAAAGTTAGTATGATTGGTGAAAAGTATAGATTTCAATGCAGCAGTACAAAAATTTCAGGAAAAAATAAGTAGGTGTATGTCTGACCACCTTAATCATAATCAAATGATAATATTTTATTATAAGATTTTATATATAAGTCGTAGACTCATGCTTGGATGTGACACATATTTTTTTGTAATTTTATTCCAAAAAAATAATTAATTATGAATTTTCTGCTACAACATTTTTAGAATTAAAAAACTCCCATGTCTGACCACCTTAACTCATTCAAAACTTGACAAAATTCAAATTTTTCTTTTTTTTTTCCTTATAGTAGGCGAAGCATAGAATGTGACACATTTTTTGGATTTCAAAAATGTTATACCGTTTGAAAGTTATAGTCATTTTTCAATCAGTATATAAATAAGCACTTTAGAGGTAGCTCAATTGAAAAATAACTAATAATTACTTACCGAATTCAAAATTTGACAGCAATTATATTGATAGAAAGCTGATAATCTCCTTAAGATACCTTTTTCATTTTATCAAATTCGGGTGAAAAAAAAGTCGTCAGCTACATTGTCAAAGTCTGGAACTCAGAGAAATAGGGGAAAAACACGTATTTGAGACATTCCAATAGTTGACCATGTAGGTTTGGTGCACAAAGCAATACCAAGCCTAATTGGGTACCCGATAGTTTGAATTTTCACTTTGCCTCCACTTTCTCCCTCCCATTTCTCCATCCTTCATAAACATATATATATTAGATATATTAAATATTATATAATATCAATTACATATTAAATGTTATATAATATATATTTTACATTAAATATTATTTAATATATATTAATATTAAAAACTATATATTAGATTATATATTATATATATTAAATATTATATAATATACATGTTACATTAAATATTATTTAATTATATATTAATATCAAAAACTATATATTAATATCAAAAACTATATATTAGATTATATATTATATATTAAATATTATATAATATACATTTTACATTTTAAATATTATTTAATATGATTATGAGCACGAGGATGAGTCCCTACAGGGGCATAGTTGTGCCTTTTATAGGTGTTGAAAACCCTAACTATGCAGAAATGGAGGCTTTGAAGAATAGTTCACTAGAGGCGGATTATAGAAGCAGAGGGCAAGAGAATCACTCTGTTTCCACCACCTGTGGCTGTGAAATGGTATCTTTCCCTACTTTTTCAATCGAAACGCTAAATTGTAAAGGTTCTCAAAATAGATTTTGGTCACCAGACAATTGTACCACCCTTGTTGATAATCCAACAGCTCAACAGAGTCATTGGGAGGTTAAACAAGAACAACTGAACAGACCTTTGAACCAGTCAAAGATTATGGAGAGCAGGGAAGGGTTTTGTAAAATGAGCAGTTGTACTGGAAATTATGCAGGCATCATAGAACTGACCACATTAATAAATTTAAAGAAGAGATTAGCGATGGCACGACAATATGAGGAAAGGCTTGTCGTTTCGATGGTGTTGCCTTGATATTATGAAGAATGTCTTGCCGCTTCAATGCCAGTGCCGCCTCTATCTCAGACTTTTTCCATTGCTTCTCATTAGTACTCTGAGATATGGCAAGGATTGCGGGCTTTTGCATAGCATAGTCCATCATAAATTCTCTATAAATCATCATGCGTTCCAGTATTCTGCGCATTTTTGAACGACTTGTACTCGAAGAATTTAATTTTTACTATAATTTTGGATCCATGGATTGTCATTTTGTGCTCGGAGAGAAGCTATAGATTGCAAGAATTTGATAAATTTGGTTTATATCATTTTCTTTCTCTGCCATTTCTAAGTAATACGATTTTGTTTTTGTCCGTCTTAAATGATTTCACCTAAAGTTAATGAATTTTTTTAGATGATTTTGTCTGAAGTTTTAATGAAATTTCTTCCATGGATGCTAATGAAATCTCTTCCATGAATGCTGATAAGATGCTTAAATTCAGAGTTAATAAATTCTATAGCTTGAATGTTCTTTGTTGTAGAAGGTTATTTTCATGGTTTGTGATTCATGCAATTCCTTAATAGTTTCATTCTTAAAAGAATTCATAACTAGATTTTCCATAGCCAATTTTCTTCTTGATCATTGCAATATTTTCTCCTCCACTGAACATTTTGTAATCAGTTGATATACAATTACATTTTTCTCTTGGCCAATTCTGTGGGATCGTGATTGAGCCTGTAGATCCACAAAAAGGGTTGAAGTCTGGATCTGGTGGAAGAGTAGTATTAGCAAAAAGTCATTCACTAACATCTCATTTGGGTCATGGGGACTCCCTAGGGGTCCTAGTACACCTTATAATGCGTTAGGACCCCTAGGGAGTCCACATGACCCCTTTTGACACATTGCAATGCTCAAGCATGTCTTAAGGGGTCCTAAGACCCCTTAAGACACACTTGAGTGTTCCAATGTGTCAAAAGGGGTCATGTGGACTCACTAGGGGTCCTAGTACACCTTATCATATGTTAGGACACCTAGAAAGTCCCCATGACCCCTTTCGATACATTGGAATGCTCAAGTGTGTCTTAAGGGGTCCTAGGACCCCTTCGGACACAATTCAGCATTACAATGTGTCAAAAGGGCTCAGAGGGACTCCCTAGGGGTCCTAGTATGCCTTATCAAATGTTAGGATCCCTAGGAGGTTCCAATGACCCCTTTTGACACAATAGAATGCTCAAGTGTGTCTTAAGGGGTCCTACGACCCCTTCGGACACACTTGAGCATTCCAATCTATCAAAAGGGGTCATGGGGACTCCCTCGAGGTGCTAACACATGATAAGGCATACTAGGACCCCTAGGGAGTCCCTGTGAACCCTTTTAACACATTGGAATGCACAAGTGTGTCTTAAGGGGTCGTAGGACCCCTTAAGACACACTTGAGCATTCCAATGTGTCTAAAGGGGTCACGGGGACTCCCTAGGGGTCCTAACACATGATAAGGTGTACTAGGACCCCTAGGGAGTCCCCATGACACCTTTTGACACATTAGAATGCTCAAGTGTGTTTTAAGAGGTCCTAAGACCCCTTAATACACACTTGAGCATTCCAATGTGTCAAAAGGGGTCATGGGGACTTCTTAGGCATCCTAACGTGTGATAAGGTGTACTAGGACCCCTAGGGAGTCCCCATGACCCTATTTGACACATTGGAATGCTCAAGTGTGTCTTAAGGGGTCTTAGGACCCCTTTGGACACACTTGAGCATTCCAAAGTGTCAAAAAAGGTCATGGGGAAACCCTAGGGGTCCTAGTATGCCTTATCACATGTTAGGACCCCTAGGAAGTCCCCATGACCCCTTTTGACACATTGGAATGCTCAAGTGTGTCTTAAGGGGTCCTAGGACCCCTTCTAACACACTTGAGTGTTCCAATGTGTCAAAAGGGGTCATGGGGAATCTCTAAGGGTCCTAACATGTGATAAGGCATACTAGGACCCCTAGGGAGTTCCCATGACCCCTTTTGACACTTTGGAACACTCAAGTGTGTCTGAAGGGGTCCTAGGACCCCTTAAGACACACTTGAGCATTCAAATGTGTCAAAAGGGGTCATGGGGACTCCCTTGGGGTCCTAGTACACCTTGTCACGTGTTAAGACCCCTAGGGAGTCCCCATGACCCCTTTTGACACATTAGAATGCTCAAGTGTGTCTTAAAGGGTCTTATGACCTCTTAAGACACACTTGAGCATTCTAATGTGTCAAAAGGGGTCATGGGGACTCCCTAGGGGTCCTAATACATGATAAGGCATACTAGGATCTTTAGGGACTCCACATGACCCCTTTCGACACATTGAAATGCTCAAGTGTGTCTGAAGGGGTGTTAGGACCCGTTAAGACACACTTGAGAATTATAATGTGTCAAAAGAGGTCATGGGGACTCCCTAGGGGTCCAAATGTGTGATAAGGAGTACTAGGACCCCAAGGGAGTCCCCATGACCCCTTTTGACACATTGGAATGCTCAAGTGTGTCTTAAGGGGTCCTATGACCACTTAAGACACACTTGAGCATTCCAATGTGTCAAAATGGGTCATGGGGATCCCTTGGGGTCCTAGTATGCCTTATCATGTGTTAGGACCCCTAGGGAGTCCCCATGAACCCTTTTGACACATTGGAATGCTTAGGTGTGTTCGAAGGTGTCCTAGGACCCCTTAAAAAACACTTGAGCATTCTAATGTGTCAAAAGGGGTCATGGGGACTCCCTAGGGGTCGTAGTAAGCCTTATCATGTGTTAGGACCCCTAGAGAGTCCCCATGACCCCTTTTGACACTTTGGAACACTCAAGTGTGTCTGAAGGGGTCCTAAGACCCCTTAAGACACACTTGAGCCTTCCAATGTGTCTAAAGGGGTTATGGGGACTCCCTAGGGGTCTTAGTATGGCTTATCATGCATTAGGACCCCTAGGAAGTCCCCATGACCCCTTTTGACACTTTGGAATGCTCAAGTGTGTCTTAAGGGGTCTTAGAACCCCTTCGGACACACTTGAGTGTTCCAAAGTGTCAAAAGGGGTCATGGGGACTCCCTATGGGTCCTAACACATGATAACACTTACTAGGACCCCTAGGGAGTCCCCATGAACCCTTTTGACACATTATAATGCTCAAGTGTGTTATAAGGGGTCCTAGGAAACCTTGGGACACACTTGAGTGTTCCAATGTGTCAAAAGGGTTCATGGGGACTCCCTAGGGGTCCTAACATTTGATAAGGCATACTAGGACCCCAAGGGAGTCCCCATGACCCCTTTTGACTTATTGGAATGCTTAAGTGTGTCAACCCCTTAAGACACACTTGAGCATTCCAGTGTGTCAAAAGGGGTCATGGGGACTCCCTAGGGGTCCTAGTACACCTTATCATGTGTTAGGACCCCTAGGGAGTCCCCATGACCCCTTTTGACACATTATAATTCTCAAGTGTGTCTTAAGGGGTCCTAAGACCCCTTCAGACACACTTGAGCATTCTAATGTGTAAAAAAGGGTCATGGGGACTCCCTAGGGGTCCTAATTCATGATAAGGCATACTAGGACCCCTTGGGAGTCCCCATGAGACCTTTTGACACATTGGAATGCTCAAGTGTGTCTGAAGGGGTCTTAGGACCCCTTAAGACACACTTGAGTATTCTATTATGTCAAAAGGGGTCATGGGGACTCCCTAGGGGTCCTAACATGTGATAAGGTTTACTAGGACCCCAAGGGAGTCCCCATGACCCCTTTTGACACATTGGAATGCTTAAGTGTGTCTTAAGGGTTTTTAGGACCCCTTAAGACACACTTGGGCATTCCAATGTGTCAAAAGGGGTCATGGGGACTCCCTTGGGTTCCTAGTATGCCTTATCATACGTTAGGACCCCTAAGGAGTCCCCATGAACCCTTTTCACACATTGGAACACTTAAGTATGTTTGAAGGTGTCCTAGGACCCCTTAAAACACACTTGAGCATTCCAATGTGTCAAAAGGGGTCATGGGGACTCCCTAGTGATCGTAGTAAGCTTTATCACACGTTAGGACCCCTAGCGAGTCCCCATGACCACTTTTGACACTTTGGAACACTCAAGTGTGTTCGAAGGGGTCTTAACACCCCTTAAGACACACTTGAGCATTCCAATGTGTCAAAAGGGGTCATGGGGACTCCCTAGGGGTCTTAGTATGCCTTATCATCTGTTAGGACCCCTAGGAAGTCCCCATGACCCCTTTTGACACTTTGGAATGCTCAAGTGTGTCCAAAGGGGTGCTAAGACCCCTTAAGACACACTTGAGAATTCCAATGTGTCAAAAGGGGTCATGGGGACTCCCTATGGGTCCTAGTATGCCTTATCATGTGTTAGGACCCCTAGGAAGTCTTGATGACCCTTTTTGACACACTGGAATGCTCAAGTGTGTCTTAAGGTGTCCTACAAACCCTTCAAACACACTTGAGTGTTCCAATATTTCAAAAGGGGTCACGGGGACTCCCTCGAGGTCATAACATATGACAAGGCATACTCAGACCCCTAGGGAGTTCCCATGACCCCTTTTGACACATTGGAATGCTCTAGTGTGTCTTAAGGTGTCTTAGGAGCCCTTCAGACACACTTGAGTGTTCCAATGTGTCAAAAGGGGTCATGGGGACTCCCTAGGGGTCCTAACACATGATAAGGCATACTAGGACCCCTAGGGAGTCCTCGTGACCCCTTTTCACACATTGGAATGCTCAAGTGTGTCTTAAGGGGTCCTAAGACCCCTTAAGACACACATTAGTGTTTGAATGTGTCAAAATGGGTCACGGGGACTCCCTAGGGGTCCTAGTATGTCTTATCATGCGTTAGGACCCCTAGTAAGTCCTGATGATGCCTTTTGACACATTGGAATGCTCAAGTGTGTCTTAAGGTGTCCTCGATGCCTTTAGACACACTTGAGCATTCCAATGTGTCAAAAGGGGTCATGGGGACTCCCTCAAGGTCCTAACGTGTGACAAGGTGTACTAGGACCCCTAGGGAGTCCTCGTGACCCCTTTTGACACATTGGAATGCTCAAGTGTGTCATAAGGGGTCTTAGAACCCCTTTGGACACACTTGAGCATTCCAAAGTGTCAAAAGGGGTCATGGGGACTTCCTAGGGGTCCTAACACATGATAAGGCATACTAGGACCCCTAGGGAGTCCGCATGACTCCTTTTGACACATTGGAATGCTAAAGTGTGTCTTAAGGGGTCCTAAGACCCCTTAAGACACACATCAGCATTCCAATGTGTCAAAAGGGGTCACGTGGACTCCCTAGGGGTCCTAATGTGTCCCCTTTTGACACATTGGAATGCTAAAGTGTGTCTTAAGGGGTCCTAAGACCCCTTAAGACACACATCAGCATTCCAATGTGTCAAAAGGGGTCACGTGGACTCCCTAGGGGTCCTAATGTGTGTTAAGGCGTACTAGGAACCCTTTGGACACACTTGAGTATTCCAATGTTGCAAAAGGGGTCAAGGGGACTCCCTAGGGGTCCTAGTACACCTTATCACATGTTAGGACCCCTAAGAAGTCCCGATGACCCCTTTTGACACATTGGAATGCTCAAGTGTGTCTTAAGGTGTCCTGCGACCCCTTCGGACACACTTGAGCATTCCAATGTGTCAAAAGGGGTCATGGGGACTCCTTCGGGGTCCTAACACATGACAAGGCTTACTAAGACCCCTAGGGAGTCCCCGTGACCCCTTTTGACACATTGGAACACTCAAGTGTGTCTAAAGGGGTCTTAGGAGCCCTTCGAACACACTTGAGCATTCCAATGTGTCAAAAGTGGTCATGGGGACTCCCTAGGGGTCCTAACACATGATAGGGCATACTAGAACCCCTAGGGAGTCCCCATGACCCCTTTTGACACATTGGAATGCTCAAGTGTGTCTTAAGGGGTCCAAAGACCCCTGAAGACACACATCAATGTTCCAATGTGTCAAAAGGGGACGCAGGAACTCCCTAGGGGTCCTAGTACACGTTATCACACGTTAGGACCCCTAGGAAGTCCCAATGACCCCTTTTGACACATTGGAATGCTCAAGTGTGTCTGAAGGTGTCCTATGACCCCTTTGGACACACTTGAGCATTCCAATGTGTCAAAAGGGGTCATGGGGACTCCCTCAGGGTCCTAACTTGTGACAAGGCATAGTAAGACCCCTAGGGAGTCCTCGTGACCCCTTTCAACACATTAGAATGCTCAAGTGTGTCATAAGGGGTCTTAGGACCCCTTCAGACACACTTGAGCATTCCAAAGTGTCAAAAGGGGTCATGGGGACTTCCTAGGGGTCCTAACGCATGATAAGGCGTACTAGGACCCCTAGGGAGTCCCCATGACCCCTTTTGACACATTGGAATGTTCAAGTGTGTCTTAAGGGGTCCTAAGACCCCTTAAGACACACATTAGCATTCTAATGTGTCAAAAGGGTTTACAGGGACTCCCTAGGGGTCCAAACACATGATAAGGCATACTAGGACCCCTAGGGAGTCCCCGTGACCCCTTTTGACACATTGGAATGTTGATGTGTGTATCATGGGGTCCTAAGACCCCTTAAGACACACATCAGCATTCTAATGTGTCAAAAGGGGTCACGGGGACTCCCTAGGGGTCCTAGTACGCCTTATCATGCGTTTGGACCCCTAGGGAGTCCTCATGACCCCTAGGAAGACTCTCTCTCTGCGTCTAGTGAACTATTCTTCAAAGCCTCCATTTATGCGTAGCTAGGGTTTACAACACCTGTAAAAGGCACATTTGATACAAAGATTTAGCTAGCCACCTTTAAAGACCTAAAAGAAAGGAGAAAAAAATTTAGTCCAAAAATACATACCGCATTTCTATATGTAGTACTGTAAGCTTCAACAATCCAGCCGGCTTCCTCTGCTAAGGCATGAAGAACTTCATTAATGTATGCTCTAGGAGGAAGATTATAATTTCCATATTTCTACAAGATATTCTCCAAAATTTGTAATATTATATATAATATATTAGTATACATTAGTATATGTATTATATATATATTATATACATGTTAGTATATATAATACATTAGTATATTATAATACATTAGTATATTTTAATACATTAGTACATATAATACATTAGTATATTATAATACATTAGTATATATATAATATACATTATATATATCATATGCATCTTTTATTTATATTTATTATATACATCAATACATGTAAAATTTAGATTTTTTCCATTTTCTCCCGCCTTATTTTCATCAGCCTAAGAATATTGGGTACCTAATATGAAATCAGATACCTAATTTTTGCCAGGTAATATTTTACCAAAATATTCCCTGTCCCCACAGACCAGACAATCACAGGATTTGATACTTTTTTCACGCGTTGCGAAAAAAAAAAAAGTGATTTGGGGCCCATTGTTTGATTTTTGTCGACTTGTGGTCTCACCATGGGAAGCAGAAGTCGTCGAAAGGCTAAATGCAAGAGGAAGTTGACAGATGATGAAATTCAAGTGTATAGGGAAAAAGATAAGGAAAATCACCGAAGAAGGAGAGAAGGTATGTTAAACATTAATCAAGGTGACCCTGTAAATGTAGTTGTAATTGAAGAGGATGTTCAATTTGATAATGCACAGATGGAGATTGAAAATGTAGACTTTGGGAATGAAAATGTTGCACAAGAACCACATGAATGTTATAAATCTCCAAATTATATGCAAAATGAAGTCCCTTGCAATAAAGATAATCAATCTTCAAATTCGGGGCTTTCAAGAACACCTAAATGGTTAATTGAAATTGAGGAGAACATTATGAATAATTGGGAAGGAAAGAGGTCACATAGAACCATTAGGTTGTGGGCTTCAAGACTTTATGATCAATTTTTTCGAAACAAGACATTGGTTGAGCAATGTCAAATTTTTCTGCAGTTGTTAAAGATGCAAAACATGAGACCTGTGCTTGTGAAATTGAAGATTCGTGTGAACAAGAAAATGGAGAGAAATGCCATTGTTGTGAAGAATCTTTTCAATGCTCTCAATAGCATTGGGAAGACTAGCAGAGAAAAGACAAGAGAGTTTCTCAGAGGGTTATTACAACCTCCTTAGTAAGTCATTAGTTGAGAAAGGCTTGTTTGATGAGACAAACTTGTGCTGACTTCAATATAGACCGTAAAACTTTGGGTAGAGCACTTGCAAGAAGAGAAAGACTTGATGATCTGCTTCAAATTGATACATGGGCTTATGGTGGGAGACTTCCACATTTCAATAAGAAGCTAACAAATGTTGTCAAGGATGAAATTCAACAATTTTGGGATGCTAACTCAAGAGTGTCACAAAATGTGAAGGATGTCTTGAAGTTGAGAGTTGGCAATGGAGACCGCACTCCACATCCTAAACATTATGTGGAGGTAAGTCAAACAATGTTGTATAATTTTTTTTTTGAGACACATCCAACATTGAAAATATCACAAAGGTCTTTTGAATTTGTGAAACCATTTTATTGTGTACCCCTTAAGATTTGAAATACATGATGTTGCAAATATCATGTTGAGTTTTCAATGCATCATGAATTATTATGGTCCATTCTTTCTACTTTGCATACTAATGAAATGCTAGAGGATTGTGGTGCAAGTGGTCTTCCCAAATCATCAAGAGACTTGCTAGATCAATTTTTATGTCATAGAGATGATGGTTGTTTATTTTATAAAAAGATTGCTTAAATGCCAAGTGCTCAGAATGTGGTGGCTTGTCCAAGTTTAGAACATGTTTTCATGAGGGTTTGGAACACAATTTTGGAAAGAAACTCATCCAAAAAAAGGTATATGAAATAGTGAAATATACATTGAAGAGTGGAGGTGAAGGCTCTAGATGTGAGTTAGTTGCAAAAGAATACAATGTTGCTGATTTTATCTCAGATTTTAAGACAAATCTTTTTTACAAGTATGCAAGGCATAGTCACAGGTCTCAATGGTTGGATCAACAATTCAGAACATGTAAGGACACTTTCCCCATTGGAACTATTATATCTGTTGTAGACTTTGCGGAGAACTATACATTGCAGCCCCAAAATGAGACTCAAGCTCAATATTACAATTCCATTCAGGTTGCTATTTTTGTGCACATCACTTATAGACATTCCACTGAAAGCACAAAAGATGAGTGAAAGATAATCAAAGAGTACCATTTTTATATGAGCGATGACAGGTCTCACTCTCATGAGTTTGTTCAACATTGTTTCCAGAACTATTTTGACTTCTTGTAGGAAAATGGTATTGATATGGATAGGCATCTCATTTAGTCGGATAATTGCACCGGTCAATTTAAGAATGTCAGAATGTTTTATTGGTTGTGTAGAATGCATGTGGAGAGAGGTGTACCTCATATTTGGAGTTTTTTTGAGTTAGGGCATGGGAAAGGGGAGCATCACGGAGCAGGTGCATGTGTGAAGAGAGCTCTAGTTAAGGAGCAATTGAGGATTTTAGGTGATGTACTTATTGATACTCATTCTATTGTTGATTGGTGTAATTTAGCATTGTCACAGGGGGGGACTCTTGATTCTATAGTTCATAGATTCTTTTGGTTGGTTGAGGAGGGAACTATAGGAGATAGATTGGATTGTCAAATAGTGAAAGACTCTTCAAAAATACATTCATTCCGAAGCTCCAATAGTAGTACATGGACCATTTGGACATGAGAGTTGGCTTGTTTTTTCCCCATGTGTTTTCAGTATGATTGGGATCATTGCGATTCAAGTGAGTGGGTGGATACATGGGTTCCACAATATCTGACTCCTTTATCTTTGACACTCTCTATAAGAAATGATGACATGGACACTTTAGTTGACTATGACCATCTTTCAGATCTTCTGAAGCTAGGAGATGTTTTTGCATTGGTTGCACTGCAGGGAATGATGAGAGGTCAGATTATTGGTTAGCATGTTGTGTACGAGGTAAAAAAAAGCTTGTACAACCGATGATAGATGGTGATGGGTTCACATATCCTACTGGTTTAGTTGTTGTTGTGGGAACATGGCTGCAAACATACATGATTAGAAAGAATGGAGTTCTCCCATTTGAAGACTATGAGAAGCACAAAACTATTCTCATGTATTCACACCTTGTTATAGCAACAAATGTCAAGTTTTCAAAGCATCAAGGAAGACCAATGACAAAAGAACTTTGGACTATTACTACTACTGATCATGAAGCACTATTGGAGACCCTGAAGCAAAGAGATGACTCTTCAAGAACACTTGACTAGGTAATAAGTTAACTTAGTGTATTATTTTCTAAGTTCATTAAGCTTAATTTCAATACATTAATTTGACCTTTCTTAGATTGTATTTTGAGTCAATAAACTTGGTTTTGTATGTGGATTGTAACTTGTGCAGGAGCACCTATGAAGACGCCTATGGTCACCATAGATCCAATCATAGATAGAAGGACAAAATGATCCTTAATGGTTAATTGAGATCTTTTGAAGCCTATAATGGCAATTTGTAACAATCAATTTGATTTAAAAGTTAAATGTCCTAAAAATCTTCATAAGGACTTATGACCAAAATCATGTATGGGTGGCCAATAGTGCCAAGAAGGGATCTTACATGTCATATACTTATGTCATTTGCATGGTTTGAATTATTACATGTTTGATTTTTGTTTCTAATGCTTTAAGGATATTATTTTTTAGCATTTCAAACAATCTATAAAAGTTAAACCTGAAACATAATAATCTCCACAGTTCAAATTTCACAAGCTTAATCATGATTAATTTCACAGTTCAAATTTCAAACATACCACTAATAGTCAGTTGAAAGTGCCTCAGCAATGTATCTTTCAAACCGGCAGTGATCTTCGAGGGCTTGTATCTTAGACTTCATGAGAGGTATCAACAAATCATTAGGTGTTACAAGATCATGTTTTTGAGGTCTACAATAACCTCTCTTGGTTTTGGGTGATTCAACTTCATTTGCATTTGGCAAGGTGATCTCAGTTGATGCCAAAACTTGCAGTGAGGGTCAGTTGAAAGTGGCTAAGTAGCGTATCTTTCAAACTATTAGACTTGGCATTGAACCATCTACTCTATCAGCTCTAGTTGACTAGGTAAATGCTAGTGACAACCTCATTCTTCCCACAGAGTCACCGGAACACTTGCGACCATGCTCGACCCAAGTGACCCTAAGGTGCACTAAGCATGATTGGGCAGTGATCTTCAGGGGCTCATATCTCAAACTTTGTGAGAGGTATTGACAAAATGTTAGGTGCTAAAGGATCATCTTTTTTAGGTCTACAATAACCTCTCTCAGTTTTGGGCGATTTGACTTCATTTGCATTTGGCAAGGCGATCTCAGTCGATGCCAAAACTTACAATGAGGGTCAGTTGAAAGTGGCTCAGCAGTGTATCTTTCAAACCGTCTGACCTGACATCAAACCATCTACTCCAATGGCTCTAGTTGGCTGGGTAAACACCAGTGAAAACCCCATTTTTCCCTTAGAGTCACCGGAACACTCGCAACCACGCTTGACCCAAGTGACCCCAAGGTGCACTAAGCACGATTGGGCAGTGATCTTCCAGGGCTCGTATCTCGGACTTCATGAGAGGTATTGACAAATCATCAAGTGCTACAAGATTATTTTTTTGAGGTCTACAATAACCTCTCTCATTTTTGGGTGATTCAAATTTGTTTTCATTTGGCAAGGCGATCTCAGTTGATGCCAAAACTTGCAGTGAGGGTCAGTTGAAAGTGGCTCAGCACCGTATCTTTCAAACCGTCTGACCTAGCATCAAACTGTCTGCTCCATCAGCTCTAGTTGGCTGGGTAAACACCAGTGACAACCTTGTTCTACCCACAGAGTCACCGGAATGCTCGTGACCACGCTCAACCCAAGTGACCCCAAGGTGCACTAAGCACGATTGGGTAGTGATCTTCCGGGGCTCGTATCTCAGACTTCATGAGAGGTATCAACAAATTGTTAGGTGCTATAGGATCATGTTTTCAAGGTCTAAAATAACCTCTCTCAGTTTTGGGCGATTCAACTTCGTTTGCATTTGGCAAGGTGATCTCAGTCGATGCCAAAACTTGCAGTGAGGGTCAATTGAAAGTGGCTTAGCAGTGTATCTTTCAAATCGTCTAACTTGGAATCAAACCATCTGCTCCATTAGCTCTAGTTGGCCAGGTAAATGCTAGTGAAAACCCCATTCTACCCACAGAGTCACTGGAACGCTCGTGATCACGCTGGACCCAAGTGACCCCAAGGTGCACTAAGCAAAATTGCACAGTGATCTTCCAGGGCTCATATCTTAGACTTCGTGAGAGGTATCAACAAATCATTAGTTGCTACAGGATTGTGTTTTTGAGGTCTATATTAACCTCTCTCAGTTTTGGGTGATTTGACTTCGTTTGCATTTGGCAAGGCGATCTCAGTCGATGCGAAAACTTATACTGAGGGTCAGTTGAAAGTGGCTCAGTAACGTATCTTTCAAACCGTCTGACTTGGCATTGAACCATTTTCTCCATCAACTCTTGTTGGCTGGGTAAATGCTAGTGACAACCCCATTCTACCCATAGAGTCAACGGAACATTCGCGACCACGCTCGACCCAAGTGACCCCAAGGTGCACTAAGCACAATTGGGTAGCGATCTTCCAGGGCTCATATCTTAGACTTCATGAGAGATATCAAAAAAAATTTAGGTGCTATGGGATTGTGTTTTTGAGGTCTACAATAACCTCTCTCAGTTTTGGGTGATTCAACTTTGTTTGCATTTGGCAAGGCAATCTCGGTCGATGCCAAAACTTACAGTGAGGGTCAGTTGAAAGTGGCTCAGCAACATATCTTTCAAACCATCTGACCTGGCATCAAACCATCTACTCCATCGGCTCTAATTGGCCAAGTAAATGCTAGTGACAACCTTGTTCTACCCACAGAGTCATCGGAACACTCGCGACCATGCTCAACCCAAGTGACCCCAAGGTGCACTAAGCACAATTGGGCAACGATCTTTCGGGGCTGGTGCAGGGCACCCTCCACTAGTAGGAATTTGAATTTCATTGTTATGTTTGTAATAAATAGGATGGATCTAAATAAATAATCCTAATTTTGGTTTGGAATCCCTAATGTGTGATCAAGGATCTTTTGGCAATGTTATAAGCCTAAGATACCTTAGGTCATGGGGTTCACCTAGTTAGTGATAATTTGCTAGGTTAGGCTTATGGAGTCTTAAAGGTTGATTTTAGATTATTTTCACTTGAAAAATCATTTTGATAGGTTTTTATCTCAAAAAGAAATCATAAACTCTATCGAGTTCATAAAATGGCATATTTTGCAAAATTGCAAAAATGCAATAAAAGTTGCTATTGCAACTTTCTAAAATTTCTTGAGAGATTGGAATTGGAAACCCAAGAGTCAAATGGGTTCTCCAATTGATACACCTTCATTTTGAAGGTTATATATTCTCATCACTTCGAACCATAATGGTAAGAAGTTGATTTTTGTAAACTGATGCCATAAAGGAGGAATACAAACCATTTTTGAGCCATTTCTCAGAGTTGTACGAGCGTGTACAAACCTACAGGGTCATGATTTGAATGTGGGAATAATATATTGCATGTTAGTGAACATTTTCATTTATTTTAAGAAGTTTTAGTTTCATTTGTTAAAGTTATTTCAATTCTTTTCAAAACAGTCCAGGAAGTAAGCTTTTCTAGCACCCTGAACACTAATGGAGGCCTAACATGCATTCTAGCCATGGGTTTAACCTAAGAATTTGGAAAATGCAAGTTAGGTCTATGTATCAATGGATTATAAAGGCTCATGTAGTGGTTCGAAGGGAAATTCCTTCATGCATCAGGCCCTAGTCTGAATTTTTGAGAGGATTCAGTCTAGAAAGTAGAAGAAAGTTGTAAAGAAGTGCATAGAATAGATAAGTGAGTGAAGTAAAGGTGGTTTTGAGTCATTTTGGGTTGGAGAAGAATATTTGAAGCACTTTACTAGTTCCATGAACCCTATACCTCATACTTGCTTTGTAAACCAAGCTTAATTAGGCCAATTAGGTCTGTGTCCAAGGTGGGTGTTAGGTGGCACTAGAGTGGAGTTGGAAGGAAAGGATTTGGGATATTAAATAACTTCCAAATGGGTGTCTGAAAATGCCCTGAATGTATCAAGATACTCAGTTGTGTTAAAGTTAGAGTAGAAAACCTCTATTGAGAAGGCTATAAGGAAATTGGTGTGCAGGTCTAGTTTGCCATGGTACAATTTTGGTGGGAATAAACCAAGTGTTATTTCAGAGGCCTTAGGTCATATGAGGACCATCTAAATTCTTGGGAGCGGTCAGGAATTCCACTGGTGAAGATTTCTATCAATAAGTTACTTTTAGGCCTAGTGTCCCTAAAGCCAAAAAGGCATTGAAGTTTGATTGAGTGTGTAACTTTGCAAAGGGAGTGTATTGGGATATAAATACATTTTTTTGGTTGTGTTGTACCATTAAAAGAGTTTGGGATTACCCTTAAGCCTTTGTGGTTGGTTGGGGAGTTGTGGGAGGTAGTAGAAGGGCACTCCACTTTCTTGCTGTAACCTCTGCATTAGGGGCTCGTATATGTAAACTGTTTGACAGAATGCCCGCAAGAAGAGCACGACATATGGAATTATAGATAGGAGTAGTAGAACTAGTAAAAGGTATCCAAAAATGAAGTTTCCAAAGCTTTGTTAGGTTAGACTGGTCGATGACAATGAGAATTGGTTTTGCACATCGACAGTATTGGCATTCGAGAACATGATAATCTATAACACAATTTCAATATTAAGACATTATCATTTCTTGAGAATGCCCCAACACCGAATGTCAAGGAGGACCCGACATCTTCCCTGATGGATAGAACCTTGTTTCATGCTCGGTTGTTGGATTCATAGAGGTCTGGGACTATATCAGTGGGAAACTTAAGAGCGATTTTCAATACCAAGCCGATGATGCCTTCATGATGCATGATAATGCAATTCTTTATGTTGACATCAGTCATGATTTAGAGATGTTGGCTTCAGGTTTACAGGGTGGGAAAATTGAGGAGGACGTGCTCGCAATTGAATCCCAATATACGTATGTATGATGGCTTCGACAAAATGTTTCTTGGTGTCACTTGCATGAAGTGGTATGTGTGTGGAGAGCCATAAATGACACTCTCTAGTTATAGCACCAAGCATCCAATCAAAACACAGAGGCATTAACACTTGTGCTGCAATAAGATCCAGATGGCACTATTCTATAGGAATAGATCCATTTTGAAAGATGTAGAGCGCCAAGTAACATGGACTTTCATAATAAAATATTACTAAGGCACTCACAAAGGGAGACTTTAATGTATTCAAGAAAGAAGATGTGGATAGACACATCCTCAAGAATTAGTTATTATAACAGGAAAGAAACTGACCGAAAGGGGAAAATAAATAAGGCTCGTAGAGGAGATTTTGGGGGTTCTAGATTCCGCCTAACCCGAGAGACTTTGTGCTAGGGGATGGATAGATTAGGATTTTTATTGTAATGCAAGGAAAGAGGGATTTTATTTTTAGATAATGATTAATGTACAGGAACAGCAGAATCTTTGTTGTTTTTATGTGTTCAAAGAAGGATATGTCAGCATATTAAAACTTTGATTTTAGATGCTCACTTTCTGATTGATATTCATCTTTGAATGATATTGGTTTCTTTTGAATGCGTATCTATTACATCTGATCATCAACACCATCATCTATGGACTTTTTGCTATAGTTTTTCATGTATGTGGAAAGAACCATTCGTCTTTCTCTCTTAGTTTCTTTCTATAATGCATTGTTTAGGCAAATGAAATTTGTAGCATTTACTATCCTTTTCTTTTTAGTAAATAAGTCCCTTCACGTCTATCTCGTGTTTACGAATAGATGTTTGTAAGCCTTTATTTCTTTTAGGTTAAAAGCATTATGATTTATAGTTTAGTTGATTCATTGTAAATCCTACATGGGGAGCTATACCTAGATAATTCAGAGGGCGCTTACGCTTCTCAATAGCAAAGTGACCCAACTATTGGTGTTGGTTGAGTCTTTTTGTTTGGGCTTTAAGGGTCATTTTGTAAGCCTTTCTTTGGAAGAAAAATATGTTCACCAACAAGAAGTTAAACCTCAGACATAATAAGCTCCATGAACAGGGTATTCCAGAGTAAAGAAAAACAAATGTAACTTCAACAAGATATAATTTAAATCATAATGATAATCATAGTCAAGATATAACTTCATCATTCAATTCCATAAACATGAATAATAAATATGTATATACAAAAGATGACACAAATATAACATATAAATGAACATGTTCTATATATGTATCAAATGTATCAAAAGTATGTCCATATACAAATATGGCACATGCCATTTCAAAATGTCTACAAAATCAATGTTTTAAGGTGTACAATGTGGCATATATGCCATCTCAAAATGTGTCAAGTGTCATCTCTAAATGACCACAAAACTAAAACTACATCCTATGCTATAGGGGGATCATCAAAATGTAGCCTCTTTGAAGAAGTGTTGGGCTCTGATTTTTCTTGCATAAAAAATGAGTTCAAACCAAAGTTAGATTGCTTACTTTATATGATTTGCACACACACACACACACACACACACACATATATATATATATATATATAATTCATAATTTTCAAACACTAATTTAATTAAAATTATAACTGAATACAAATATTTGTACCTGGTCTCTTGATCACCTAGCACAAGTAGGTGTCCTAGCATAAGTCTTGGGTAGCGAAGGGACCATGCCAGCAATACCAACTCTGACCTATAAATATATATTTGCAATAATGAGATTAGTAGAGTGGTGCAACATAGAGTAATAAATATACAAAATAGGATGATAGCATAATATAATTACAAATTGATTGAACTAAAATTAAAACTTACATCTGGTGATCCCTCCTCTGAAATAGTGGGCTGGGTCAACAAAGAAATGAAGGATTCTCATGGGCCCTCCCTCACAGTCGGAGTAACCTATGAGAGTAAAAAGATTGTCAATTATATATCAATGTACTTCATCATAGAAAACTTGGTTACAAAATACAAATAACAATATGTAAAAGTCTACGTATAATAGGGCTATCACTCCGAATCGAGACGCCTGTAACCCTACACTGTCGAACTGGTGTCGGGACATCATCGATAGCCACACCCTATACAATAAAGTGCAAGTAAAATATTTATTACTACACATAAGTGGCATACATATGCATGCATAATTAATCTTAAACAATTAACTACCTTTCCTTTGTCGACACCTGATGAAGGAACCCTCTCATGCCCCCCACTGACATCAGCTATAGCCTGCAAGAACACAATAAGATGACAATATATATTAGTAAATGTATGAATTTTATTGCTTTAATTGATAGAGATTTAAGCATGTACACCAAATGATATAAAAAAACTAATGGGTACATAATTTATAATATACCGTATACTCATTAAGGCCAAATGAAATAGCCGAAAGTGTGGACTCATCCACCTGTCTCACCTCCTCCTGTGTCATCGACTGAACATAAATGGAAAAAATATATATACATAAGTACATGCAATCATTAAAACTAATCTAAATAAATAAATTATTTTTAAATTAAATAAGTCATGTGACAAATTTATTTATAATGTTTACTCTTACCGTATCAACAGGAGTCAATGGCTCTGCTTGCACCTCCTGAGCACTCTCATGAGATGTAGATGCTCCATGAGGTGTTGCAACCTCTGCAGCTACGTCGCCTATATCCCCCTCATCAATATAATGAAACTGATATATATCAGAATTAGTAAGCAGTTTGAGGCACATATGCCTACACGTAATGCACATATGGGGCTCACATACATGTGAACTCTGACGAGCCATCGATATGCTAGTAGCATCCAAAGGAGGCAACACTGACCTGGTCTAAGTGATCAACTGATCACTCAGTAAATGAATGGACCTAATAGTCTGTGAGGCAGCCTCTGCAATGATATTAGGATGCTACACTAGAGGAGGGGGTGTGATATCAGTGGGGGGACAAAGGTAGTGGCCTTTCAACACTAGGAAGATGGCCTAGTCTAAGGAGCTCCTCTACCTACACCCATGTTGGGCCTCATACTCCAATAATCAACATGGTCACCAAGCACAAACTCAGCATACAATTTTTTAAGGAAATAAAATGGGACCTCCAAATTGCTATGGGGTGGTTTATCAAAAACCATCCACTAGCGATCCTAAAAGTTTGTGCACATTGCTTCATTTGTGCACCATTTTATTGATAATTTGGGCTTTTTCGGGTCAACTGGTATTCTAGTTTTAGGATTGACAAAAAGGGCAGCTATATCTTCCTTACTTATATTAAGGGCCGCAATCCCATCATGGTCAAGCCCGTCATCAAATTAGGCATGCATATCATCATGCCAATGAAGAGCAACATTATGTTGTTGTGTGAGTGTGTCAATGTTTCCAACAATTGTATTTAGTGTGGCAAGCATAGGACCTAATGTAGGTATATTTTGATACGTGTTTTGGAAACCCCGTATTGTGTTCAAATTTTCTTGTATCAAATCTTGTAAAGATGGAGGGTTTTGAAGCGGGGGATTGTTTTGGGGATCATTATTTGGTGTGGGAGGGTTATTTTCTTCATTGTTGTCAGCCATGCTTGATTAAATAAAAAAAAATCTAAATTTCAGTCTAATTTCATATATTATTACAAATATAAATGCAAAATCCTATTTAAAAAAAAATGTTACATTTAGCATGAAAATGAAATAAATTAATAAAAATCATATAAATAACTACTTACCGAATATGCTTGGAGTTGAATTTGTTTTTTCTAATATCAGGTATCCGAAAATATATTGGGTATCTAAAAATCGTAAAAAGAACTTAAGAAAATTGCGCAAGGAAATGAGCAAAAGGGCTCGCGGGTTTTGGATTTATGCCACAGTTATTGGGTACCCGATTAGGCCTGTGCTTTGGTGGTAGGTTTTCCTAGGTGTACTGACACCCAGGCCTACTAAGAAGTCAACAAGCACTTTCATGGACTTTTGGATGAGTGAAAAGTGAATGTTTTTCACATCGCCACTTTTTGGCCCCTCATGATCTTGCACATACCCACTAAGTAGATAGAATGTGACATCCTTTTATCATTTTTCTCTTCACGGATTTGCTATTATTTCATGATGATACATCCTTTTTGGCACATGAGATACTTTGTTTCACACAAGATCCTAACATATTTGTTTAAAAAATACTTTTAATAGTCATCCATATCATTTATGTCATTCATATCTCTCCTTGATGACTCGCTTACTTTATAATGTGATATCTTTTTGCAGTTATATGTGGAGTTCTCTTTGGTTTGTAACTTATTTTGCTTGAAATTGTGTATCTATTATGAAGGAACTATAATTAGGGATGTACCACATATTGTATATTTCATTCACACTTGGGGTGGAAAGGGTTCATGTATATTCTTTTTTTCTTTCTTAAGGATCTACTTTCCTTAGTACAATGACAATTATTTATCATGTGACATTCTTTTCCTATAAAGAATTGTTTGTTCTAATTTGGGATTATCTCTTATACAAGAGGTGTGAATCCTTGATCCCAAACTCTTCTTTATCTACAAAACTATGTTCATTATAAAAAAATTCCCTTAGTATGCATTTCAAAGTCTTCCATCCTTCATCAAGAAACCCCATTTCACCTAGTAATAGGGGGATAAGTGGGTGCATTTTAGTTATCTTCCCCCTCTTTGTGTTGAAGATGCTATATTTTATTAAGAGCTCCTCTTGAAGTTAGTGGTCTTGCAGCCAAGATTTATTCCTTTGAAGGGTCTCTTCTCACAAGAGGAATATCCTTTCATGATTATCTATTTTCTTATCTCATAAGTGTCAACACTCTTAGCTGAGTTTGTGGCATACATTGTTGTTTTGAGGATATCTTCTTGTTTCCAGAAGTAGGTATCCTTGATTCTATTCCTTATGATTTTTCCTATGTTTCCATCATAAGGAGGGGGGAGTACATACAACCTCCCTTGTACATTACATGCCACATTTTATTCATTTATTGACATGGAAACAAGTTTTCCATAAGATTGACATTTTTTCATTGATCCACATGGAAATAATATTTCCATAAGACTGATCACTTTTCATGGGTCCACATGAAATTCCCACAAGAATAATACCTAAACATGGATTCACATGGAATTTACATAAGATTGATCCCTAAATCTTCCCCATGCACAAAATATTTTTAAGAAGCCTAGTGCACAAATTTTTCAAGGTAGAATTGACTTACATAACACAGTTTGCTAGACTATCAGTTATCCTCTCGCTCTCTCTCTATACTCTCATGGCTATGCTAGTGGGTTAGATCATGGAGTTTTTATTTTCTTTGGTAATGATCTTGATCTTTCTATGTGATTACTTATGCTCTTGCTATAGATTTCTAGACATGATATTAGTGGATGTGGCATTTTCGATCAAGGTCTCTTTCACTAGTTGATTTGGAGTTCTATTTTTAGTACTAACCCCTTTTTTTGTGTGGCTTCTTTTGTCTTAGATTTTCCATTTTTTATTTTTGTTTTGTTTTTGTGCCCTCATGCATGGATGTAGAGTTAAGATCCTTGGTTTGGGGGATTATGTCCTTGAACTTAGTGTTGTCTCATCTCTTTGAAATTTTCCTATCATCATCATCATCTCTCTCTCATCATTCTTCTTTCTTCTATCTCTTCCTTTTCCATGAGCATGAGCTTGTCTCAAAATCTAGGTAAAGTGGGGGATAAATTTGTTGTCCTAAATATTAAGCACTTAATTTGTGCTCATTTTGGGACCATTTTGGGCCCACTTTAGTGTGTTTATTATGGTAGGACCTTGTATTTTACTTAAATCCATATTAAATTCAAATATAGGTCCTCCTTGTCCCTCAATATCTTTTAAGCATGAGGTTGGCTTTATTTTCTATGCATGATTTACCATCTTTCTTTTAGTATGAATAGGAACTGAGAGGGAGGGGGTGAATCAGTGCAGAAATAAATATGATAACTGAACTTACAAACTTTTAAAGCAACCAACATGCAACACTAAAAATAATGTAGAGCACTATAACATCAAACATTCACAAAAATTAACACAATGAAACCAAGATTTTTTCCTCATGGAAACCCTTGTTAGAGGGAGAAAACCACATGTGAGAATGATGCCCACAATATTTCACTAAGCTCAATTAAATATGGTTTATTAGGACCGATTACAATTACCTTGTCAAATGCATACCCACTTAAGAGTATCTTAGCCCTGTTAAGAGCTATAAATTCATGTTAAATACTACTCTATTAAGCAATTTAGAATACAAGTTAATGTGCTACTATGTTAAGGGATTTAGCCTTCAGATCCTATTAACAATCCTTCCCACACTATTAAGCGTAACCCTGTTAGGATATTTTACATGGAAACCTTCTAGGGCTTGCCTAGAGATAAAACCTAAGTAGAAATGATATGATAAATAACACTTTTTACTTTCTTGAATAGATCCTATTAAGTTCAATCACTACTAATATTACATACACACTTATTTTATGAATCACTACTCTTGAAATACAATCTCCCATTGTACCCACTCTGTCACACACTAATTTTTTCCTTTTTTTTGATATATTTATGTTCTTGTTAAAGAAACTAAACAACCCTAAACACTTGAGATTTAAATCTCCCAATCAAGAATAGTCAACTTTCAACATGAATAAATCATATTCCACAGTAAAATCAGATTTTTAACCCTAAGATTCCATCTCACCTTCAATTCATCCAATAATATTCATCTTCATCACCTTTTTCTAGTTACTTGCACAACTTTGAGAAATCCCTGCATTATCGATCACAAAAACATGTTTTACCTTTCCACATAAACATCTTCCATGTCATCACAATACTTGGACAATATATTATCCTTTTACATAGACATGATCAATTGATCTAACCATCTTCTCAATCAAACATTTGCTTCTCTATTCCTTACTGTTGTTCACTGTCTTAGTCACATAAACTTGTAGTATCTCACCTGATACATGAAATTATATGATGTGATCATAGAAATAGTACCCATAGACACTATTATATCAAAATCTAAGGGCACACAGCTAAACTTGATCTTTAGCTCCTGATATAGTTCTTTGTTCCTTGTACTTTTGCATAAACACTGTGTATGCATCTTCAATCCCTTATAGAATTTTGTAGACATCAAATTAACTAATACAATCATATGATTAGGTAGACTAACCTATGTAAATCCCATAGCTACCATCACACATGATGAATTGATCTCAGTCTCCTGATTTGATCAACTGTATCTCTCAAGCTTCTCCAAGATATGATAGACTTATTAGTTAACCACTTCCTTAATCAATCCTTAATACCATCATCAAAACTGATCTTCATCCATCCAAATGGATTTTTTGCAATGCCACAACTTTTTTTCTAGTAATGACAACACCATACCATTACCAATGTACTCATGAGCTTCATAAATGCTAACACTTTCATCCAATCACATAATTCACCTTCCACCTAGGTCTATGTATTCATTTTTGGATTTTATGATCTTCCTTGATCTCCTGGCGGGTGTAAATTCTACCAAAACTTTTAAGAACACTCCCCAAGATCTCAAGAGATTTGGAGGAAAAATACCTAGACTAGGTCAGCTAGGACAACCTAGTCCTGGACTAGGTCAGCCATGATGACATAGTCCTAGTATTTTGTGCTGAAAATTGTCTCAAAGTTCAATGTCAAGATTCTCTTCTAGGGTTTTAAATCATAGTCGAATTAGATGAATATGAACCCCATTTTGTGTATAAAAGGAGACATTTTCCTATCATTTTCACATCCAAATATATCATCTATTTTTGTGAAATCTATCAAGCAATCCATTGTGCATTCAAGAGATCAAAGTTAAAGCAAGTATCCATTTGGTGAAGGCATCCATTACCAAGTGCTCAAGAGACATTCAAGAACTTTAAATCCTCATTCCCCTCATGCATGTAAGGCATTTAATTCCATATATCTATCTTCTTACCCCCATTGTAGGTTAATAAAAGGAGTTTGCAATCAAGGAGGGAGATCTACATTCATCCATCAATTCTTCTTCTTCTTCTCTCTCTTCTTCAATCCAACATTGTGGCAAATTACAAAATCTACTACATGAGGTTTTATTTTACATGATTTACTTTTGTTTTTTGTGTTGAGTCAAATATATTGCATCAAAATAATTGATCACATTCTAAGAAATATTTGTATCTACATGGTATGATATATTCCATTGTTTAGATCTAATATGTGGTACATGACAACACTCTTTCTATTTTATTTATTTCATTTCAAGGTTGATTCCTAAATAGGAGTTTGACTGAGGAAAACACCTCCCCTCAACCTTCCCCTATTTTTATATTTCAAGAACAATTTTAGGAGTTGTGGAGATGGATTCAGGAGTCTCAGAACCTGTTACAGACCCAATACAATTTTCATCAGACTTGGACCTGAAAGGACTAAGTCAACTTTCATGACCTAGTCCTGGATGAGGTAAAATTTTGCAACCTAGTCCCCTACTTTTTTGGCTAAAATTTACACAGTGGACATTTGTAGGGACTAGAGACCCAAATCTAGAGTTACACCTGATTCTGACATCTTGATGACTATTGGATTAATTATGAAAAGATAAGTACTGAGAGGGGAGGAGTGAATTAGTACTTTAAAAACATTTATAAACTTTTCTAACCATTCACCGAATTTAAAAATTTGCATACATCATGAAACATATAAATCAAAAACATAAATCACAACTCATAACACCATATTTTTTGGTCTCACAGAAGTCCTTGGTTAGAGGAAAAAACTACAGTGGGGATGGTACCCACAATACTTCACTGGTAAAAATTTTGGTAGGTTAGAGCTACAAAATTTAGCTTTTTTTGATAGCTTACCTTGTCAAGAGTATTTACCCTACTAAGAGTATAAATACTTATTTAGTCTACCTTGCTAAAGGATTTTATAACTCTAATCTAAGAGATGTTCCCTATTGAAGGATTTATAATTAATACCTATTAGGGCCTACTCAGTTAAGATATTTTACAATTTTGATTACACAATAAATCAATACAAAAACTATTTGTAATGGTGCATCAATATATGCTTGTCAGACTCAATATACTGAATATCATTTACCTAATTCTATATTTCACTGATAATTCAACTTCTGTGTTCAGTAGCCTCAACTCTGATTCACGTTCACAATTCTATTGTTGCTACTCTATTACTCGGTAGATTCTCTACTCTTCATAACCTTCTCATAATAATTTATCTTACTTTGGTCTTTTCCTATCTCTGACACTCTAATCTTCATATACTGATCCTTTTATACTCAATCTAGAAGCAGTGTAAATGTTATAGATTCTTCTCCTTAAATAGTGTCAGCATTGGTTACATCTCCAATGCATATATTCCACTTAATTTCCATTGGTGGATCTTACCTTGTAATCATGCACAATCATCATGTTTAAATATCCAATGCATTCCCAAACAATTTTATTGGAATCCGTAAAATGTTTTATGCTCAGTGTCCAGATTCAATGTATCCATTAGATTCTATTATGTTAGCCTATTTTAATTTGTAACACATTTTGTTCTTACTTGGTAACATGTATACTCTCATCTTGGTAGGCTCGATAACTGTTTTGCACTGCTCAGTGTCTATTTCTAATTTCCTTTACCAAAAATGTCTCTGCCTTTAACGACTAACTTATTTGCTTTACCAAATGATTCCTATGACTCCTTCCTTATTCACCAATTGAATTTGAATATCAATATGAATTTAACAAAAATAATGACAAAAAAATAAATCTATAAGAGTATCAATCTCCCCCTTTGGCATCTTTGTTAAAAAATTCAAAGTCATCAGAATTTTGTGTCCTTAATCAAAATTCGACCATGTATGAATTCGGTATAACTTATAACTCCTTAGATTCACAAATCCCCCCATGACAATACTTCCTATATACATATATCTATTAGGGGTATGCACTAACTCTTTTGCCTTGTGAATATGCTTATGTAGTGATTCAATCTGGGGTATCAAAATTACGTTTAACTCCATGAGTTTCATTCTTATTTTATTCTCTTCTTTTCTCAGCTCATGTTGCACTCCCATTAAATGTTTGAGCTTTTGATAATAAAATTGAAATGTTCCAGGATCAATTTTGACCTTTTTCAGCTTCCTAGTCAACTCTTTCTCAACATATTCATCTTTCTCCTTGATATCCTTAGTAAAATTTGAAATTAAAAAAATATTTTGAAATATCAAAAGAATATTTTGCAATTTGGTTTCCAATTCTACAACCAATTTAGAAAGTGTAACCATATCCAGTGCTACTGATTGAAGTAACTCTTCAATTATCTTGTTTTCTAATGTAGGAGCATCCTAGGGTAGTTGTCAATCTTGTATATTGGAGTGTTTTTGTGTTATTGGATTATAGCTTTGACCGAGGGGCTCGGTCATTGAAGGGGATCGGTCATTGAAGGGATCGATCACTAAAGGGAAATTAGTAAACTTCTGGTGCTCAAAAAAATTTGTACTCGATGATGCTTGTGGTGCTTGATCGACGTGCTTTCTTGGTGATGCCTAGCTGGCTTGGTTGTTTTAATGGTGCTCAATAGTTTTGGCTTACCGACTGGAGTTCTTGGAGATTTGGTTGGCTGACTTGATGCATTTAATGTTAGTAGCTTGTGTTGTATTATCCTATATGGATCTTGAGGCTGACATGGAGAATTAATTGTTTGTAAGGCTATTTGAGCTGACTGTTCTTGCATTTAATATTTGCTTGTTTTAGGAGCCAACTTGGCTTAAGAGTTAATTATTTCTTCCAGACAACTTGTGGTTGAAGAAATGAATTTAACGAAGGTTTGGGTAGTTGTTTAGAGAGAGAGGAGTCAGTTAGGAAAAAGGAGTTAGTAATTAGATACTGTGAGATCTTGAAGATATAATTTGTCTGATATTTGTAATAGCAGAGCTAGTGGTTTGCATGCTTGTGGACAAGGAGATTACTTGGAGGCTTGCGAGCTCAAGTTTAGATCCACCTTAGTGTTTATACTAGTTTGTGATGTGTCATAGAACTAGACTAGATGAAAGATTACATAATTACTATTGTAATTATTTGTATTTGGCCCTAACCCAGAAGGCCTTACAGCTGGGCATGTTGAATGAAACTCTATTTGAGCATTATCTTGTTGTGTTTCCACTATATTTTTGTTACTAGTTTAGATTTGGGTTATCCATTTTGGGATTTTCTGTGTTGCACTATTTCAGGTGGTATCAGACCTTGAAGTTCTTGAGTGTGTAAATAGATTGCCAAGTTGAGACAGTTTGCATCAGGACCTTGGGTTGGTGATTTGTTACCTTGGGTTTTCGAAGATCTTAAGGATTCCTTCAAGAAGATTGGAACCTAGGGTGATTGCAAATCTTTGTGATGTTGTAGAATCAAAGATTATAGATAAGGTTAAAGTAGATTTCAGATCTGGGATGAAATTGATGAAGAATGACATGATTGTTGAGATCATGAGGGATATTGCTATTATGCTGAGGAAGCTTGGTACTGAAGATGGCTATGAGGAAGATGATGAAGACTTTGAAGCTTTTGGATCTAGTGGAGATGATAGAACTGATTGGAGGGACAGATCTAGTGAAGATAAAATTGGTTAGTTGGATCTGGAGCTCAGTTCAGTACTAGTTACCGACTGGAAGTTTCTAATTTCTCTGGTACTTTGAGACCCAAGGATTTGATTGATTGGATTGGTGAGTTAGAAGACTTCTTTAAGCTTGAAGAAATTGAAGATCCTCTTAGAGTAAGATTGGAAAAGGCTAAGTTGAAAGGACATGCTTCTCTTTGGTGGAAAGAATTGCAAAGAGATAGAGAAGATGAAGGTGAAATGAAGATCAATTGTTGGAGGTTGATGGTGGCTAAATTGAAAGATAAGCTCATACTTGCCAACTATGAACTTGACTAGTTTAAGAAATTATAGAATTTGAAGTAGAAATATTTGACTGTGGAAGACTATACCAAGGAGTTCTATAAGTTGATTATTCAGTCTGGACATAGAGAACTCAGTAAAGAAAAGGTAGCTCAATATGTGAATGGTTTGAGATTCAATATTTAGGATGAGCTTGGTATGCTAAAGATTGATTCAGTTGAGGATGCTTATCAGTATGCTTTGAAGACAGAAGATAAGTTGAAGAGGAGACAACATGGTAATTTCCAAGGGAAGGAGAAACAAGATCACTTGGTGAAGGATAAACTGATTGCTAAAGTTGAACCAAAACTTGTTGAGCCAAGGAAGAGGATAGGTAGGGTTATCTTTAAGGGTACTTGTTATAATTATGGTGAAGGACACTGATCATTTGAATGTTCACATAAGAAGCTTGGTAATAGCAAGAATGTTGTGGTGAATGAGAACATTATGAATGAGCTTGAAGTAGATTCAAACAAATTTCTAGATTGAAGAACATTGCTCAGTACTAAGGTATAACCTTGTCAAAGGAGTAATTTGTTCAAAACTCAGTGTAAGTCAGGAGGTAAACTCTGTAATGTGATTGTGGATAGTGGTAGTATTGATAACCTTGTAGCTAAGGAGATGGTTAAGAAAATTGGTTTGAAGAGAGTGAGACATCCTTATCCTTATAGGATTGGTTGGTTGCAAGATGTTCATGCTTTGGAAGTAAGGGAGCAATGTCTCATTGATTTTCAAATTGGCCAGTATAAGGATCAAGTGTTGTGTGATATTATGGATATGAGTAGTTGTCACATATTGCTCGATAGACCTTGACAGTATGATTGCAGGGTGATGCATGATTGTGTCAAGAATGTGTTTACTATTGAGAAGAATGACATGATGTTTTGCGTGATGCCTTTGCTAGATACAACACTCGGTAGGAGGAACCTGAGCTTTGGGCGCCAAGTTGAGTTGAAGGATTATGAAAGGATTGTTGATTAGTATGGAGAACAAACCTATGGAATATCAAGGAAAGACTTGAAAAGATAGAGAAAACAAAAGTGGAAGAGTATGAAAGTTGAAGACTTCAAGGACATGTATGTGAAGAACCAGTTTGGGGTTTATGTGCTAAATCCCGGAAGATGTTCTTATAGCCATTATGAAACTTTTTTGCACCTAGGATGTCTAATGTAGGAGCATCCTAGGGTAGTTGGCAATCCTATATGTTTGAGTGTTTTTGTGTTACTCAGTTGCAAATTTGACTGAGGGGCTTAATCATTGAAGGGCTTAGTCATTGAAGGGAACTCGGTAAACTTCTGATGCTCAAAAAAACTTGTACTTGACAATGCTTGTGGTGCTCAATAGATGTGCTTTCTCAGTGATGCCTAGCTAGCTTGGTTGTTTTACTAGCACTCGGTAGTTTTGGCTTACCGACTAGAGTTCTTGGAGATTTGGTTGGCCAACTTGATGTATTTAATGTTGGTAGCTTGTGTTGTATTCTCCTATTTGGATCTTGAGGCCGATATGGAGAATTAATTTTTTGTAAGGCTATTTGAGAGATGATTGTTCTTACATTTGATATTTGTTTATTTTAGGAGCCGACTTGGCTTAGGAGTTAATTATTTCTTCCAGCCGACTTGTGATTTAAGAAATGTATTTAAGGAAGGTTTGGGTAGTTGTTTAGAGAGAGAGGATTTAGTCAGGAAAAATGAGTTAATAATTGGATCCTGTGAGATCTTGAAGATCAGATTTGTTTGATATTTGTAATAGCAGAGCTAGTGGTTTGCATGCTTGGAGACAAGGAGATTTCTTGGAGGCTTACAAGCTCAAGTTTAGATATGCCTTAGTGTTTCTATGAGTTGCTGATGTGTCATAGAGATAGACTAGCTGAAAGATTATAGAATTACTATTGTAATTGTTTGTATTTCTCCCTAACTCGGAAGGCCTTACAACCAGGCATGTTGAATGAAATTATATTTGAGCATTATGTTTTTGTGTTTATGCTATACTGTTGTTGGTAGTGTAGATTTAGACTATCCATTCTGGGATTTTCCATGTTGCACTGCATCATATTCCATGTTCTTTCTATGTAATTGCAATAAATACTTGGTGGTATCTGTACCAAGTTGATTGATTTTTTTTACTAGTTCATCCAATTGGCTAAGTAGACTTCCATTTTCATTTATATTAGCACCATGTACAATCTCCAGTACTATCTCCTTAACATTCTCTAGCACATTAGTCTCTTATTTCTTTGATAGAAATTTATCTTGTGTTGCTTTCATTTTTAGCAGATCTCCAAATTCAGATAGTGCTTTAGGGCTTAGGGTGGAGATGTCTACCTTTTGAATTACAATTGGTTGGCTTAAGTCAACTTTAGTTTTGTCATGCTTCCTTTTCTATTACTTCTTTTCTATTTGCATACTTTCTCTAGTAGAGAACTTTGGGGAATGAGACGCCTTCTTTGCATCAGATGTAGTAGCTGTAGTATTATCTTCTTTTCTTTCTTCTCTTTCTTCTTCTTTCTTTTCTTCCTTCTTTTCTTCCTATTTTTCTTCTTCCTTCTTCTCTTCCTATTTTTATTCTTCCTTCTTCTCTTCATGTTTTTATCCTTATCCTTATCCTTCTCTTGCACATGTGGTTGATGTTTACTTGTAGTATTGGTAGATGTGACTTTCTTAGTATTCTGACCTAGATTTGTCTTGGTCTCTTTGGTGTCCTCAATTTCCTTTTGTTCTATCTCCTTTGCTAGTTTGGTGGACTCTTCTACATTAGTAGGAATCTCTTTAGTAACCTCTGAGATAACATCATTAATCTCAGGAAAATCAAGTACTTGTTCAATAACTTGATCTTCATCCATGAAATTATCCTTAGCTATATCATCAATGTTCATTTGTTCATTATCCTTATCCTCAGTTACCATCACATCTTCATCCTGAGTTATTGCTTTTTTCAGGTCCTTATCAGTGATATCCTCAATAATTACTTCATCATTTTATAAGGTCAAGTCAATAGGATCTGACTTACCTTGTTACTCCTTAGTCTTGGTTGGTTTCCTAGGAAAGAAGATCTTTCTCCATAAACCATCTATTTCCTTTTACATGGTTTCAAGTTCGCCGACCATGATTTTCAATGCTCTTCTCTTTACAATAAATCTCTTATAGTATTTCTTTAATGCTTATTTAATCTCTTGTACCAAAAAATTAGGCACAATAATAGCTAGGGATCTTTCCCTCATCTTCTTCTTAGAAGTCATGGCATACTTCCATCTAGCATTTATCTTTTTGTATAGCTCATTTGGTATTCGGTTGGCTATATCAACCAAAATAGTTCTAAATTTATGCAGTGTAAACACAAGTGTTTCCTCAATATTTTCTTTTTCTTCATCAGTTCTTATTTTATATTTTTCATATCTTATTCCTGCAAAACCTCCATAATTCTTAAGATTTTTAATAAACTCATCTAGGTTTCTTAGTTTTGGGGGCTGGTTTTGTACAACTTTAAATTGGCTTAAATATTCAGATTTGGTTTCACTATCTTCTTGTAGATTTAGCTTTCTCCTTGGTCTACCAAATGTCTTCATTTCCCTCATGTATGTTTTAGGATTTTGTTTCTCCACCTCTAGTTTCTTCTTCTCTTTCGGTGTAGATGAAGAACTTGTAAATGGTCTTGTACCTGTTGGGCTTGGAGTTTCCTTTGTCATTCTTATTTTCTTTCCCTTAACTTTAGAAGGACTTCATCTTCTTTAATGCTCATTCCAAGATTTTATGATAAATCACTTATCATTCTACTAGTTTTCCTTAGTGCCTTAGGTATCAATATACCTAGTTTTATCTTATCCTTCACTTCTTCATAAGTCCCATTCCAATTTTCTCTCTTATTAGCCTGTTTAGCTAATAAATCTTTAATATGATATGATGTAGTGCCAATATCCATCTCATATCCCATTGGCTGTAGATAGATAGTCCTTAGATCAAAAACCTTCACAATGCAAGTTTTGGTATCCACTTCAAAATAAATAGTGTCTTGGTACTTTTCCACTAGATGAGGTGGAATTCTAAATTTATTGTGCATTCTGGTTTGGAACTTAGAAAAATAGTAATTCATTATTATATCAAAGTTGTCTCCTAAACTTTGCATGAATTCATTTATTTGATATATGATTAGTTTATCCATACTCCATACTACATTACCGATTGATGGGAAAAAGTTTCGAAAGTAGAAAAATATACATACTGTAAGATTTGATGAAAAATAAATCTATTAAGCCCAATAAATTTGCATGAAAAAACCTATCACAAGGAAGAAATTTGTATGAAACAAACAAGGGTTTTGCTCTGACAATATGAAAGTTTTTATTATCAGCCAGAAAAAAAAATCAAACTATACAATTGATCAATCCTTATAGAAGGAGATCGAAAAACCTAATGGGAAACCCTAATAGGTAAATAGGCATTTAATAATTAGATTTAATTATTCAATAACTAATGCAAGTGCATAAAGTGAAATCTTAAGAGGTAGAAAAGTTAATTTAATCAATGTAATTAAATTAATTCTTTACTCTAACATCCCCCCTTAAGATGAGCAACAATGCAGCTACAAAAAATACAAGAAATAAGCATAGGAACTACAATGCTAAATGCAAATTTGGGTCCCAACAACATATCCTGATGAGGTACCCAATCACAACCAAATCTCTATGAAATAGAGAAATAGGGAAAACCCTCCTCCAAAAAGAGATAGAAAGGTGCGGAAAGAGGAAAAAAAGAAAGAACGGTAGGACTCAATGAGACCCCCCAAGGATAACTTCCTTCACCCCAAGCATAGAATGTAGCTAAAGATATCGTGGGGATGCAAAAGGCTTAGTGAAGATGTCAACAACCTACTCTGAAGTGGGAACATACTCCAAGTTGAGAGAACCATCCTGAATCAGCTGCCTGATGAAATGCATATGGATCTCAATGTTCTTGGTCTACTGATGCTCAACTGGGTTGTGGGAAATATGAATGGCACTTTGATTTTCACACCAAAGAAGAGTGGAACTATCAGGAGGAAATCCAAACTCTGTCATCAATTTTTGAAGCCATAAAACCTCCTGACTTGCTAGCACAACTACTCAATACTCTACCTCTATAGATGATAATGCAATAGCAGACTTCTTCTTACAAGACCATGTGATAGGACCAAAACCAAGACAAAAAAAGAAGCCAGAAGTAGACTTCTGACCATCTATATCACCATCCAAATCGGTGTCTATGAAACCAACAATGTGAGGCTCTCCTGATGTATAGTGAATGCCATATGAAGTAGTGCCCCAAATGTGCCTCAAAATACATTTGGTAGCTTGCCAATGACTCTCATGAGGATCATGGGAGAATCAAGAGACAATGCCAACTGCAAAGGAAATGTCAGGATGAGTGTGTGTTAGGTGCAACAAACTACCCACAAGTCTCCTCTATAAGGTGGAGTCCACTGAAGGAGTAGAGCAAGTGGTAGACAAAAGAACACCTAATTGAAAAGGTGTGGGAGTAGGCTTGCAATCAAGCATGTTGAATCTCTAAAGCATGTCAAGAGCATACTTCTACTAGTGTATGTAAATCCCATCCAAAGACTAAATAACCTATAGGCCCAAAAAGTAGTGCAAAAGTCCAAGATCTATCATCTCAAACTGATCCATCAATGCTCTATGAACACTCTAAATCATAGAAGATGAGCTATTTGTGATGATGAGATCATCAAAAAACAACACAAGTATCACAAGATCAACCCCATGATGCTGAATGTACATTGTAGGATTATAATGATAGTGGGTGAAGTGTGAGGATAACAAGAAAGAGTCCATCTTCTCATACCAAGCCCGAGGGGCTTGTTTGAGACCATATAATGACCTCTAAAGTCTACACATAAGAGAAGAGTCCTACACAAAACCCTAAGGCTATTCCATATAGATCTCATCATGTAGATCCCCATGTAAGAATGCACTCTTCACATCCATCAGATACACTGTCCAACCCTGTGAAGCTTCAAGAGAAAGTACCAGGTGAATAGAATTCATCTTGGTGATAGGAGAAAAGGTCTTAGAGTAATCAATACCCTCCACCTATGAAAAGCCCTTTGCAGAAAGACATGCCTTATATCAATCAATAGAACCATCTACAACATACTTGGTATGGTACACCCACTTGCACCAAACCAAATTTCTTCCTTTTGGAAGAGTACAAAGATCCCAAGTGTGATTCTTTATCAAAGAAGAGTAAACCTCATCCATTTCCCTATCCCACTCAAGATGTCCTGTCACCTCTAAATTTTTTTGAGGATCATCTGAAACAACGTGACTCAAAAGACCAGTACCAAATCATTGAGCATGAGTATGATGGGTATCTAAAGGATCTCCTACCAAAGAACTACCAGCATTGACTATATCTCGAGCCCACTTGGGCACTCGTGGAATATTTGGTGGAGGAGGGGAAGGTGGATCATCATCTAAATCATCCTCAAAGGATATAGAATCCCAAAGAGAAGAGGAAGTACTAGGAAATGAGGGAGAAGTTGGTGATGGAGGCTCCATCTAAGGATAGCGCTCATCAAACTAGACATCTCATCGAAACAAGACCTCTCTGGAATCAAGATCAAACAACTTGTATGTCTTCATATCCTCACAGTAGCCAAAAAATATTAGTGGTTGGTTCTTCCTCTCCATGGCTTTCCTCTGAGCATTTGGAATAAATTCCCAAGCCTCACTAAAAAACAATCGAAATGTAGAAACATCAGCCTTGACATGGGACCAAGCCTCCTCAGGAGTCAAATGGTGTAATGCCTTATGATGCATCTGATTCTAAATGTAGTTGGCACAATTGACTACCTCTACCCAAAAAGAAGGTTGCATATCTTGAGACTGGATCATATAATTGGCCATCTCCCGCAATGTTCTCTTCTTTCTCTTAGCAACACCATTCTGCTAAGGGGTGTGGGGAACTGTCAAATGATGCAATATACCCTACTCAGTGAAAAAGTCATGAAAAGAATGATTCACATATTCCCCCCCATTGTCAGTGTATATCTGCCTGATAGAAATACTAGACTACTTCTCTAAAAATTTCTTAAAGACTCAAAATGAATCAAAGACATTAGACTTGTAATTCAAGAAGTACACCCATGTGCGTCTAGAGAAGTCATCAATAAAGGTTAGCACATAATGAGCACTAGAAAAAGGAGTGGGAAATGACATGAGATCACTATTTATCAACTCCAATGGTGCCTTAGCATGTGAGGATCTACCTATTGGAAAGGGATTTCTATGATGTTTTCCAAGCACACAACCTCAACAAACACCATCAGTGCAAGATATCTGAGGAAGCCCAATCACTAACTCTTGTGTACTCATCTATTGTACTCATCTATTGTAGATATTTGTAGTTGACATGGCCAAAATTCTCATGCCAAAGCTTTCTCACTGTGTTTGCATGAGAAAAAAGAGAAACACCTATATTATCAAAGATCTCAAAGTCATCAAACCTGTATAAGTGAGATTCTGAATCAACATTCCTAGTAGCAACAACCAAATTAGGATCATGGAGGTCTCTAATAACTACATCATGCGGTGAGAACTCAATTGTCTTACCAGAACCATAATGGAAAATATGATAAACATACAAGAGCTTCATAGAAATGGCATGAACCAAAAGAACATCATGTAGAGAGCCACCGTCCAATGAAATAGTACCAAGACCTATAACTGAAAGTTATGCTGAGTCACCAACTACAATTTGTGTAGTAGCACTCTGAGCAAGTGAGGTAACCAAACTAGGTGTGTGTGTCATATGGTGTGAAGCACCTGAATCAATGATCCAAGTAGTAGTGGAAGATAATGATCGTGCAGAAAGAGCATGGCCTTTCCCTATGGGAGTAGGTGAAGGTTGTGGAGAAGCAGTACTATGCTATTGCAAGGCTACCTATAGAGCCTCAAGATGTTTCCAACACCTGGAAATTGGATACCCTTCCTTGCCACAAAAACTACAAGGTTCACCTATGAAATTCTTAGTCTTGGAGGAAGACTCATCAGACTTAGAAGATTTACCCTTAGGAGTGAATTTCTAAGACTCTATTTTCTAAGGTGGCTCAGAGGAATTCTCACTTCCAACTGAATATGTTTTGGGATTTTTCTTATACTTATGTGTCCCCTTAGAAGTATGAGAAACCAAAGCTTGGTTCTTAGTCCTAGATAAAAAAATCCAACTGTGTGAGGTTGGCTTGCTCTCTAGTCAAACAATCATAGAATACCTCAAAAGTGGGCATCTAGAATATCTGATCCAATGCATCCATGGTAGAGTGGAAGGTGGAGGAGAAAATCTAAAAGTTTCCCTGAAGCTTTGACAAAATTAGGTAGATACACTTTGTGTCAGTCTTAGCCTTTCCACATCCCTATACTAAAGACCTCTACTACTTGAACTTCATCAAGAAGTCCTCAATGGATGGAAAATGATCTAGTATAAGTGAGGTAAGCTCTGCCTCAATCTGAAGTGCTCTAAAATCATTCACTATACCAAACAAGGTGTTAAGCTTGGTCCACATAGCTAGAGGGGTATTGCACCCATCAAGATTAAATTGTAGACTATCTGATACATGTAAAGCAATCAGCCCCATTGCCTCATCCATCTTGTACATGTGTTGCATGACCTCAAAAGGCCTCTGTAAAATTGGTTGCACTATGTCTAAACAAGACCATAACCCTTTTGACTGAAAAAGTCATGTCATCAAGGATTTCCATGTGTGATAGTTATGAGGGGTCAAAATCTCTAGACAAGAAGAGGTATCAATGATTTTTTGTTTGGAAGGGGTTTTTTTATATATATAATTTCAAGTTTACTGAAGTAAATTATAGAAAACAAGAAATAAAACACCCCTCAGAATTCAATGAACCAAACCCTAGAAGCTAGAGAATATTGCTTACAATGAGAGAGAAAAAAAATTCAAATCAGTATCATGTGCACCTTTGAATTTTTCTGATGAAAATATCCATAGATATGGATAGAAATCACAGGTAAAAAATCATGCAAGTCAAAGTACCGTGCCCACGAGGGTTTGAAGTTCTGCCTTTTCAGATCTACCAACGCAGACATTAGCTCATGCATAGTGGTTAGAGGAATAAGGTGTAGGTCTATTAAATGACACTAGGAAGGACACCATTGTAAATAGAACCAGGAAGGACACCCAAAAAAATTTAGCCAAATCTGAAAACTATAACCAAAACCTCTCAAATTAGCTGAAAAATCCCAAATTTCTTCTGTTAAACCCTTGCTCCTATTTTTCTTCAAACATGAACAAACTAAAATAGATCTGGCTTTGATACCATGTAAGATTTGATGAAAAACAAATCTATTAAGCCCAATAAATCTACATGCAAAAACCTGTCACAAGGAAGAAATCTGTAGGAAACAAACAAGGGTTTTTCTCTGACAATATGAAAGTTGTTATTATCAGCCAAAAAAAAAGAATCAAAATATACAATGGATCAATCCTTATAAAAAGAGATCAAAACACCTAATGGGAAACCCTAATAGGTAAATAGGCATTTAATAATTGGATTTAATTATTAAATGACTAATGCAAGTGCATAAAGTGAAATCTTAAGAGGTAGCAAAGTTAATTTAATCAATGTAATTAAATTAATTCTTTACTCTAACACATACCAACAATGAACTAAACTTAAAAGTGTTGGTCTTTTCTTTCCAAATGGTATTCATATTATCAAAATGCTTCAATAAGATCTCACACAGAGCAATCTTCATATCTTTCTTGACTATCTTGTATGCAATGTCCACTACTCCACATGGTACACTATCTAACCAGGAGGACTAGAAGATTCAATAGGAGATGACATTGGAGGTGACTCTTAACTTAGGATCTTCCAAGTTGACAATTTGAGACCTCTACCATCCTATTTTGCTTGTGTCAACTGATAAAACTTGTTCTTATTTGTTTGCTTGTATGCCTTCAGCCTTTCACCGATTGGATAACCAGTCACAATATTTAACACATCTTTTGTGATCTTGACTAGTGCATCAAGCCACATGAATTGGTTGTGAACTCAGCTTAACACAATTCTCATCCACTCTACCTTGAAAAAATTTGATACTTGTATGGCATGCACTAAACCTTTAGTTTCCAAATGTATGTATTTGTCTTTCAACTTCCCATTAACACACACATTCTGGTAGGATGTATTAATATCAGCTTGATAGATCTCCTTGACCTTGCAATGAATGAATTGATGTATTTGATCAAAATTACTCTTGGAGGAATTGAAGATAGGGCTCCCATCTTATCAATTTTGATGAATTTAGATGGTGGTAGCTCATACTTCAGATTAATCAGATCAACCTTCTCAATAACAATAGGCTTTTGAACTTTAGGTGCCATTGATTCTCAGATATACACACTTGATTGAGATAGGGTTATGTTTGAATATCAACCCGGTTCACTTACACAACTTGGGAAAAGACCAAAAATAACTCAAAAGTTCTTGATAGTGCTTATATATGTTTAGTCAAGTGCTTGAATTCTCTCAGAAGATTTGTTTTTGCAAAGTACTCAAATGGTCTTGAAAATGTAAGGTAAAAATGAAATAGAAAAGGGTCTATTTATACCTTTTCTTCATTTAGGGTTTCCAATGGCTATAATTTTAGCATTTAATGTTGTCACTGACTCTCTTTTTCACCGATTACCAAATACACTTCCTTACACTGAATGAAAAACTATAAAATAGTCTCTCACAAATCAATACATGAAATGCTAACTTCACAACATGTATCCAGTTGCATCTAAACATTCTTATATGGATCTTTGTACAAATGTTAGGAACCGATTTAAGATTCAAAATTTAGTTCATAGTTCCTACACATACCTTTGATTGATTAGGTGAAGATAGGTGAACCTAATCCAAAGGATGAGGTGCCATCATTTGTTCCAAGTGCAACTCCACCATCTAGAGACTTTATTCTATGTTCTATTGATCTGATCTCTTATTTCTTTAAAATTTACTTGAACATTTTCATTTATTTTTTCCTCGGTTGGAGCTTTGCCTCGGTACCTGCAGTCTTTGGATAGGTGACCGACCTTATGATAGTGAAAACATGCCATTCCAAGATTTGTCCATGACCTTCTATTCTTCCTTCCATGCATCAAAATGCAATTTTCTACTGTGTCCAAATCCCCCACACGTTGTACATGAAATTCTTGTATTTTAGTCCCATGGTATTGTTGAACCTTGTTGGTTGTTTGTATTATTATTTCAGTTAGGTACTCATTTGACATTATTCCTTTGTGACCTACAATATTCAGACTTGTGACCATATCTATTGCAATTATTGTAGTAACCATTGAAGTTTGGCTTTCTTGTATTGTTAGCAATCCTTGATCTACATTCAAATGCTTTATGACCATACTTATTGCAATTCTAACAATATCCATCAAACATAGGAATGATCAATGGTTTAATTCTTTTTCTCCTACAAACATTAGATGTATGACCAAGTTTCCCACAATGATAAAAAATAGACTTCTTTGTCTTCAGTGGGGTAGAAGTATCTTAGTTAGCTGCTTGGTCCTAGAGGACTCTCCCTTCTCAGTAGTGTTGTTTTTAGTAAACCCAAGTCCAGTTGCATCTCTCAGCTATCTTTGACCTCTAAGATGTTCATCTAGTATTCTTAGTGTTTCTTCATTACTTTTCAATACTTCATTTGCATCCTTTTTAGATTTTAGTTCATTCTTCAAATGTTCATTCTCTAATATCAGTCCAAGAATCTCTTCAACTTTCCTTCCAATCTCCCGATTAACACTGATTATCTGATCTATCATATTAATGTGATTTTGTGTCAAAATTTGTATCTCCTCATCTTTTTCATTTATTCTTACATTCATCTTCAATTACTCTATTATCATCTTTGAATTTTCTCTTTTGTTCTAGGACTTCACACATTCTTACCAATTGAGCTTCTTGTTCCCTTTTAATTCTTTTACCTGTTCAGTTAGAATTTTGTTCTTTTCAATCAGTTCTGATATGGCAGCTTCAAATTCATCAGAGAAAATTCACTCTGATTATTCTTCAATTTCTTCAACCTGATCTTGAGTATCTTTCAGTTGATGGGCTAACTCCTTTCTCTTGTTAAGTGAATGCTTCAGTTTTCTTCTTAATTCATCAATTTGTTCATTTGCAAAATTCAATTCCATGTTCATATTGTCAATCACCTTTTCTTACCTATATCTTTCCATCTCTTCAGATCTTTCCTTTGAAGCGGTTAAACTTATGAATAAGAGACTTAGCTCTGATACCAATTGTTGGATTAATTATGGAAAGATAAGTACTGAGAGGGGAGGGGTGAATCAGTACTTCAAAAATAGTTATCAACTTTTATAAACATCCACCAAATTATTAAATTTTCATACATCATGAAACATAAATCACAACTCATAACACCATGATTTTTGGTCTCGTAGAAATCCTTGGTCAAAGGAAAAAACTGCGGCAGGGATGGTACCCACAATACTTCACTATTGTAGTAAAAAGTTTGCTCAGTTAGAGATACAAAATTTAGCTATTTTTGATAGCTTACCTTGTTAAGAGTATTTACCTTTCTAAGACTATAAAGACTTATTCAGTCTACCTTGCTAAAGGATTTTACAACTCTAATATAAGAGATGTAACCTATTAAAGGATTTAAAATTAAGACTACTCAATTAAGAGCTATTACAATTCTAATTACACAATAAATCAGTACAAAAACTATCTGTAATAGTGCATCAACATATACTTGTCAGACTCAATATGATCAATATCATTTACCTCACTCTTTATTTCATTAACAATTCAACTTATGTGCTTAGTAGCCTCAACTCTGATTCACCTTCACAATTCTTCTTTTTCTACTTTATTACTCAACAACTTCTCTACTCTTCATAACCTTCTCACTATAATTTCTCTTCCTTTTCTCTTTTTCTATCTCTGAAACTCTGATCTTCATGTAGTGATCCTTTTATACTTGATCTAGAAGTAGTGTAAATGTTCTAGATTCTTATCCTTAAATGGTGCTAGCATTGGGGTTATATCTCCAATGCATATATTCCACTTAATTTCCATTGGTGGATCTTACCTTGTAATCATGCACAATCATCATGTTTAAATATCCAATGCATTACCAAATAATATTCTTGGAAATCGTAAAATGTTTTATGCTTGGTGTCCAGATTCAATGTATATATTAGATTCTATTATGTCAGCCTATGTTACTTGATAAAACATTTTGTTCTTACTCAGTAACATGTATGCTCTCATCTCAATAGGCTTGGTAATTGTTTTACACTGCTCGGTGTTTGGTTCTCATTTCCTTTATCAAAACTATCTCTGCCTTTATTGACTAACTTATTTGCTTTACTGACTGAGTCCTATGAATCCTTCCTTATTCACCGAATGACTTTGATAATGAATATGACTTTAACAAAACTAATGAAAAAAAAAAACTCTATAGGAGTATTAGATGACAGTCAAATTCAGATCTGAAAGTCATTTTTCCTCTTCTTTATGCAAGTTGAGTTCATTCTTCCTATTTTTCCTTGCACTTACTTTCATAGATTATATTTACATATCTTATCACTTCTGTTTTACATTACCTTATCATCACTATCATGAAAATAATACCAAAACCCTACATTGTGTAGAACACACATTTACACCCTTACTTTCTTGGTTGTGCTAATCAGATTCACCATATTGGAGTTTTTGCATTCTAATGTATGCCAAGATTTGTGAGTGATCTACATCCTATAATTGCACACCATTTCTTAAATTATATGTAAGAAGTTTGAATAAACAAATAAATGTAATGTCACCTTCCAATAGTTGAAGGAAGCTCTCACCACCACACTCATCTTGCAAGTGCCTGACCCAGAAAAAGAATTTTTAGTTTGGATAGATGCTTCGCTAGATGGGATAAGAGGAGTTCTGATAAAAAATGGATGTTTGATTTCCTTTTATTCTAATAAATTAAAGTATCTTGAACTCAAGTAACCCACCCATGACTTAGAGTTACTTGTGATCGTGTATTCTTTAAGGTATGTAAACACTATTTTAATAGGGAGACCCTTCAAGTTGAACACTGACCATAAAGGAGTCCAATATCTATTCACCCTACCTCATTTGGATGCATAACAAAGAAGGTGGTTGGAATTCTTAAGAAAGCATGAAATATATATTTCATATGTTAAGGGAAAATAAAATCAGGTAGGAGATGCCCAAAGTCCAAGGGCTAAATTAGTTGCAATCACTTAGTTAAGGTTTGATTTGCTTGAAAAGATCAAGAAAATGCAAACCCATGATTCCTTTTATCAATAGATAAGGTTGGAAATACAAAAAAGAATTAATCCAACTGAGTACCATGAAGGGAATGATGGTATTATTCATTAACTACACCTAATATATGTACCAAAAGAAGGGAATTTAAGACTAAATTTTTTTACAGAAAGCCATATGGTGCCCTATCAAGAACATCTTAGGGTGACTAAAATGTATGCATATTTAAAAACACATTAATTTTGGTTGAGAATGAATAAGGAGATAGCCAATTGCATCATTAAATGTCCTAAATTTCAGCATGTTAAAGCATAATATTTCCATCCTATAGGAACCCTCTATCCTCATGATTTCCCTTAGCTCAAATGGTTAGTAATTTCCATGGATTTTGTGACAGGGTTACCAAAAAATTGACACCAACATGAAAACATTCTAGTAGTGGTTGATAAATTGACTAAGTAGAACACTTCATACCAGGAAATGTGAACGATGATGCCCCAATTTTGGCAAAAATATTCATCAAATAAGTCATTAGATTATATGGGGATGCCCAAGGTAATTATTTTTGATAGAGATAAGTTGTTTACCTCAATGTTTTGGACTTATCTTATGACCACCTTAGGTACCAAAATAAATTTTAGCACTTCTTACCATCCTCAAATAGATGACCAAACATAAAGAGATCAAATTATGTAAGATATGCTCTAGATGTATGTCATGGATCAACCCACTAAGTGTGATGACTTTTTTCCTTTAGTTGAGTTTACCTATAACAACTCATACCATTCTTCCATTCAAATGGCACCATTCAAATCATTGTATGGAAAAAAGTGCAAAACACCTATAGGATGGGATGGTTTATAAAATTGTGTAAGTATTGGGCTAGAGCTACTTCAACAATATGACAATCAAGTGAAAATTATAAGGGAAAGACTAAAGGAAGCTTCAAATTGTCAAAAGAGTTATGTAGATTCCAAGCAGACTATAAGGGAGTTTGTAGTGGGTGACAAGGTGTTTCTTTGTGTTGGATGAACCCATAATAGTGGGTTAAACTTTTTTAGAGGAAGGAATTTGGCAATTTTGGCCAAATTGCAATTTTGTCACTTTTGATCGAAAGTGACTTCCTATTGAAAGCCAAAAATGGTTTCGATCAAAAGTTCTACCACTTTGACTTTCAATCAAAATTTATTTTCGATTGAAAGTGGTTTTTTTAATTTTTAATTCATAGGAAAGGGGTTTCGATCGAAAGGGGGTTTTGATCAAAACCCCTTAAAATAAGGTTTTTTAAAAATGAAACCCTCATTGTCATTTCATCTCAACAATGAGGTTTGGCGAGCATTGGGTGCCTCTTGTAAGGGGCATTGTAGCCCCTGATGTTCCAAGTAAGGAACTTCATGGCTGTCTAGGAGATAATATATCTCTCCCAAATCTAAGTTTGGTTTGCCCCTTCATGCTGTTGACATCTTCCAATAGTTGTTAAATTGACCTCCTACTCTGAGAATGCTAACTCCCAAGGTTCATCTTAGAAGATTTTTCCTCGGTCCACTAAATGGTCCTGAACTCCTCAATACCTACTTCCTCCATGATCCCAAACATATCCTCACTGTCCACATAATATGATTCCAACTCTACCATTCTAATACAAGACTCCACCCAAGGAGGAGATTCATGAATATCCTTGCAAGGAAATTCTTCCATACTCAAAATCTGTTCTAAACATGTAGCCTCAATCACAAGAAAATCCATATTCAAGACTATCACTTCCTTTGATGGAATGTTACTCCTTAGAGGTGAGGAATCCCCTACCTGAGCTTCAGGAGGATCCAACTTTCTAGGGGACGCATCACCTTTATGACCAGATGGGATCCCCAAATCCAAATCCCTATCCATGCAATCTAGAGTTGAATCAAGGGCCATCCTCCCAGTCTTCTTTCCATGAGAAAAATAACTATCTCCTTGCCATCTAAGGTCCCCACCACCTCTTATCTCTTGACAGTAAAAAATGGGATTGCCAACAAGATCAATATGACCATTAGGCACCTCCCTACCCACATATGATGGAACATCTACACCTTCTCTAGTATTCACATCCATAACCTTTGGAGGATCCCCATTTTACTCTATAACTAAGAGCTTCACCAATTTTTCCTCCAGGGCCTTATCCCCCTTGAACTTAGCTTTCTGTGCCACTGTACATTCCAACTCCTTGTGACCCGATTCCTTGCAGGTCTTACACCTTTCCACTATTTCTTCCACCTCCAACTCTTGCCACTAATATCCTTCCACAGTGGGCAACTCTATGACTTTTGTAAGTAGGGGATGTGGTTTCCACAAAATACATATTCTTGTGTACATACTAAATTCCTCCTTTGCGATAGCATCATGAAAATTTATAAACTTACTAAGCTTGTTTCCTATCACCTCAAAAGTCACCTCATTCTAGTACTCATGTGGGAGGTTATACAACCTAATCCAAACTAGCACTTCTTTGATTGAGGCTTGCTTTACATTAAAATTGGGCACCCAATCCTTAATGTAGAAACCCACACCATTCATCAAAAAAGGCCCATTATACATTATCTATGACTTCTCCTATGTCGAACCCATAATAATAAGGAAAAAAATATTGGTTAGGGTTTTGAGGGATACCTAGTGACCCCACTCCTCATCCACCCATTTTTGGATGTTCTAAAAATTTCGCCAACCACTTCCCCATTTCATGAAATAGGTTGTATCCCTCAACATCTGGACCGAATTCTTCCATGCCTCTAACTCAACCCTTAGGTCCAAAACCCTGTCATTAGTC